>BPLQ01000718.1:0-222325 GCA_021605075.1 Caerostris darwini
AATATAGTTTTTAGAAACATGTTAATAACTTTTATTTTTATTGTTTAATCATTCCTATTTTATTGATCTAAACAGAGCATTTTATTGCTTTCTTTCTAATTTTTCTGAATTATGATTTTCTTATTATATGCAGCTCTTCTGTCTATTGACATCATAATATTCTTATTTGTAAAATAATAGGAATGCAATTTTTTTATTAAGTATAAGAATATATTCTTCTTCAGTGTGTATTAAATATATCTGACTAATATGCTTTTTGTATGGCTGACCACTAGAATATTATCAAATATCAAAGAAATATTTATTTTCATAGACAAAAGTCAGTTTAAGTTTCTGAATCGTATTTTATAACAAAGTAGTTATTTAATTAAACAGTAATTATGTATTTAATTTTTAATTTAAAATTTATGTATATTTAAATTGAAACTGGATGGAATCTAAGTATTTTCATTGAAATAGTGCCATAAAAGCTTCAAAAAGTTACTTAGAATAACAAAAGTAAGATGGAATAAATATTTGTTTTTAATACAGAATCAAACTTTCGAAATCCATTTTTAACTTTTAAGTAATTCAGTTTTTTAAGTTTGATTTACCGAAATATTTGTTAATTTTCAAATGCATTCTTTGAAATTATTAAATTTTGTTATGGAATACAACTTTATTCCTATTTGTTTTTTTATGAGGAATAGTGGAGAAAGTACATGTCTTTTGATAGATTGAAATAACAACAAAATCTATAAAAATGAACAAGTTATCATTAAAATTTAATAATTATTAATTAAAAAATTGAAGTTACTCATTTCAAAAAGGATGAATTCTGAATCTGTTGCATACTTTTTTATTAACTTAAAAAATATAGGATAATTTGTATAAATTATGAACATTTAAATGTACATTTTTGTATGTAATTTTTAGTTTATCAGACACATAAGTGCTTTTCATGGAATTTTCGCTTCTTTTCTTTAGTTGTCAGCTTGATTTGCTGCTAGTGGGTTTTGTTTCTGAAAGGCGTGGATAGTTTTGCTTGAGAGGTGATAATATCTAACAAGTGTCATTATACACTGAAGTGACAAAAGTCATGGGATAGCAATATGCAAATTTTCAGATGGCAGTAGCATCGCGTAGAATAGGTATAAATGCGCAGTGCTTTCGCAGAGCTTTCATTTCTGTTCAAGTTATTCATGTGAAGAGGTTTTGACGTGATGATGACCGCACGATGGGAATTAACAGACTTTGAACGCGGAATGTTAGTTGGAGCTTGACGCATGGGTCATGCCATTTCGGAAATCGTTAGGGAATTCAACATTCCCAGATCCACTGTGTCAAGAGTGTGCCGAGAGTATGAAATTTCAGGCATAACATCCCACCATGGACAGCGCAGTTGTCGACCGCCTGCACTTAACGACCGAGACCGGCGACGTCTGCAAAGAGTCGTAAATTCTAACAGACAAAGCAACACTGCGTCAAATAACCGCAGAAATCAATGTGGGACGTACAAGGGACTTGTCTGTTAGAACTGTGCGGAGAAATTTGGCTTTCTTGGGCTATTCCAGTAGAAGACCGACTCGAGTGCCTTTACTGACAGAACGACATCGCTTGCAGCGACTCTCGTGGGCACGTGAGCATATCGGTTGGTCCCTAGATGAATGGAAAACCGTGGCCTGGTCCGATGAGTCACGATTTCAGTTGGTAAGAGCTGATGGTAGGGTTCGAGTGTGGCGCAGACCCCACGAAGCCATGGACCCAAACTGTCAGCAAGGCACTGTTCAAGCTGGTGGTGGCTCCGTAATGGTGTGGGCTGTTTTTTCATCGCATGGACTTGGTCCTCTGGTGCGACTGGACCGAACATTGACTGGAAATGCTTATGTTCAGCTACTTGTAGATCACTTGCAGCCATTCATGGACTTCATGTACGCAAACAACGATGGGATTTTTATGGATGACAATGCGCCATGTCACCGGGCCACAACTGTTCGCGATTGGTTTGAAGAACATTCTGGACAATTCCAACGAATGATCTGGCCACCTAGATCGCCCGACATGAATCCCATCGAGCATTTATGGGACATCATCGAGAGGTCTGTTCGTGCCCAAAATCCTGCACCATCAACGCTTTCACAATTATGGACGTCTATCGAGACAGCATGGCTCAATATTCCTGCAGAAGACTTCCAACGACTTGTTGAGTCCATGCCACGTCGAGTTGCTGCACTTCGCCGGGCGAAAGGAGGGCCGACACGATATTAAGAGGTATCCCATGACTTTTGTCACTTCAGTGTATTCTAGAATTCATTCACAGTATAACTGTTTGTAAGAAAAAAAGCACATCTATTTCCGTAAAAGTTTGATGAATTTCAGGATATAAATGTTGAAAAGATAATTTTGCATGCAAAAGACAGTACAGTATTAGATATTGTCCTTCATTATATAGATCAGTAACAAAATGCTTTTACCACTAAACATTTATTTTTTGTGTGAAAGGGAATTTCAGTACAGAAAACAATAATAGTTAGACTTGCATCTTTGCTATCGAACTATATAATAAGTATAAGGTCAATGGAAATACATTTTATTTTACAGGTTTTTCTCTTTTAAAACTGATTTTGGTTTTTAATATATATTTCGATATATTCATTTTTTGATCAAAATTTTCAATAATGTAAATTACTAATGATCCTGATTAACTCAAGTTATCTGGCTGTATCATATTATTTTGTTAAACAATAAAAAAATATTTGATTTGGAAAAATATTTATAAAATGGATTACACCTCAAGGAATATTTTAATCTTTATATACATAAAAAGAAAAATATAATTTAAACGTGCTTTCTATAAAACGAACACATTATCCGTGCATTATCATTATCAAAGCTAGTCAATTTCAAAAATATGTTTTGAATGCAGTTATGTGATCAAGGGTGTTTGTAGACACTATTGAAATTTTTGAAGTACATGAAGTTTTCAGAAACTGCATGAAATAAATTAGACTTCTCACAGCAAAATTACATCATAAAATTTAAAAGAAAGGAATTGATAGTGCCAAATTTTAAAATAGGTAGTTTCAAAATTTTCAGAGCACAAACATACTATGTGTTGCAACTTACACCAATTTCTGCATTCCATTATTGTGCATTTCATTTTGTAAATGATGAAATTAAAACTATAGGTTCCTATGTTATGTAACTTTTTTTTTCATTTAAATTTTAGAGTAGAAGAGGAGAACAAAAAAATATCACCTATGTTGATAAGAAAGCAATTGTACTCACATACAAATTTCCTTTAGGGGAAATAATAATGGATTTCTTCAATGAGCTAAAGATTCTTTCCTCTGGATATGCTAGGTAATATTTTAATTTTTTAACTTTTACTCATTTTATACAGTTTATCATATTATTGTACACTTATATATTATCACTTATTTTTATACAGCTCACTTTTAACACCATACAATTATCTGTTATGGTTAGTTGTCTGTGCTGACAATACACATAACTTAAGAAATTTAAGTGATCATTTGAAATTGCTTTTAAGCCCTGAAATCTTTTAGTATTTACAAAGCAACAATAGTATCACAATCTCAAAATTTTAAGGATGAATTACATAACTTTCAAAGAGTGTGACTCATTTGTCATACTGTATTGCTTAGTGTCCTATTGAGTTATTGGCCATGATTTCATATGGATTCACTGTATTTTTTAACTTTTTTTTTACTGTTTTCATTCTTTTTGTAATTCTTAGTTAAATCTTATAATATTAGGTGAAATTCTTCTGAAATAGTAATTATTTTAACAATTAGAAAAGTTTTTTAATAAAAGACCCTTATAATTGATTTCATAATTTTTATCACATCGAATACATTTATACAATATTATTTATATTGCCATCTTAATTTTTAGTGATAGATTTAGATTTTTTTTTTTAGTGATAGTGATTTTTATTGATAAATAGTGATGGTTTAGTTTTCTTATATGCTTAATTTTGATATTCCTTTGTAAAAGAAACACACAATTACTTAAAAAATAATTTCTTGTTAATTTAGTTTAAAAATATTTCTTGAAAAAAAAATGAAACATAATAAATTTATTATATTAGGCCTAAAATATGACAATTGTTTTATTTAAGGTGCACTTAAATTTTATTTTAGCAAATAAATTTAATTTTAGGTGGTACAAATTAATTGTAGCCAGATATATTATTTTAATAAAACTACAATTGATTTGTTCCGTTTTCAAATAACCTTTATAAGTTTTCAAAATAATTATTTGAAAATAATTTTATCCTGAATAAGCAGTTTGTGTTTATTAATCTGCATTATCATTTAGTAACTCATGGTTGCAATTGATTTCACTAATGCTTCCTAATTATTAAATCTGTAACATATTTTTAGAGAGGAAAAAAAATTAACAAGACATGAAATTTAAATACAATTTTACAAAAGTGTTATAATAAGTAAGTTGTCTAGTTGTAATTTTTTTAAAAATGTAACTGGAAAGCATTTTGTATTTGATGAAAAAAAGAAGTCTTCACTATTTTCTATTATTCAATAGCAGTTTAAGTATGAAAAATGATGTATTGAGAAATTTTATTTGTTACTCTTAATCCAGTAGCATTTTTGCTTTTTTTCATTTATGTATTATACTTAGCTTTTTCATTTCTTTTTAGTACAAGCATAATTTACTTTAAGTTTTCATTAAAACATTTATTTTAATTTTAAAACAATTACTTCACATTGCACTTTATAATTTTAATATTTATTAGTTTTCAAATTGGCAGAAAAAGGGAATATAAGTACCTCTTGTACTTATATGATAAACCATATAGGGTTAAATATATTCATTCTCCCTCCCACAGAAAATCAAATAATTTTAGAAAGATCCATTCATGTTAAAAGGATTAAAATTGCTGTCTTTTAAATATACTGAATCACTGCTTTCTCTCTCTCTTTCTTTCCTTTTTTTTTTTTTTTTGTCCCCGTGCCTTTTGCATATTAAATGTCACTTTTGCATGTGTATTAAGCATCAGTCTCGTGCTTTAGTCATGGGAACTAAGTAGAGAATTGTCATATTATTAAACACTTCCAAAAACAGAGTTGCAGACAGTACTACATATTGAAAAAAGACGATACAGATTTCAGCTTAAAATAGACATTTAGATATCAGAGGTGTAAAAAATAAAATCTTTCTACATAACTCAATTTAGTTAGGGCATTTCCTTAACGGAGTATTAAAAAAAAAAAACATATTGTATCACATTATAAAAATTCATAAATACCACATATTTCATATGCTGATTTTATTTCCACTAATTTGATTTCAGCCAAAAGTACAAATTTCACTTTGTTCATTTCTTGCCTCTATCTCTGTTGTCTTAAATAATAAAACTTTGCCATTTACTTTAGTGATTTATGGATAGAGAGATAATTTAAAATTTCGTATTTGTATTTAATGTAATTATTATTTTTTTATTATGCTTCAAAATAGTTCTATAATCTAAAATAATTTAGTACAGAAATATACTAACCTAAATATGTAATTTTAATGTGGTATAATATATAATGTAGTGTAAGACTTATTAAAATAGTGTTTTTAGTATTTTTTTAAAAATGAAAACAGGTTGCCAATTAAAAAAATCTGTTTTAAGAACAATTAAAAAAAGAATTATCATCATTACATAATTAATTACAATTTATTATTCTTTTGTAAAAGTTGATTACATAATGCTTAAACCATATTCATTTTCTTATATATTGAAAGAAGTATAGTCCATTTACTATATTGAATAGCTACTCTACCTTTCAGAAGATGTTATTATCAATTACCACTTTTGCTTATTTTTTCTCTTCCAAATTAAGAATTTAGTTTACATTAACTAATTTAAATCCTCTTTTAAAAATTTTTATCTTTCCTCTACATTTTAGTCTAGATTTAAAAAAAATATTTAACTTGTCAATATGTATTTATATTGACAAGTAATTAGTAAGAGTTAAAAGTTTTTAAAATTTACTTTCTTTTGAACTTAGCTTAAACTGCCTCTTTTCTTCAGATGGTTCTTTACACTCTTGTTTAACGTTTCTAATATCAGTTGTTTTTTGACGATTTTGTTGAATGGGAAGAAATATGGATTCTCTTATTTTAAATATCTTTTGATTTAAATTCTTGGTGTATATTTCTTTAACTGTTTTACATTTCTATTTCATGTAAATGACAGGTTTGATCTTCTATAAGTATTTTCAGCTCCTTTAGTTTTCTTATTCTGTCATACATTTATTTATTAGGAATTCATGTAATAGTAAATATGATTTTTTTTTTTTTTTTGATCAAATATTTCCCAATTCTTAAATTTAAAGAATATTTTATGTTAATAAATGTTATTTGAAGTTAAAGTTAGTAATTTATTGCTTAAAATAAACTAATTTTATAATTAATTTGTTTATTTATAAAATAAATGAACTATAACAATTATAATAAAATTATTTCTATATAATATAACACATTTTATTTAGAAGTGAGTAATTTAATTTTTCTCTTATATTTTTTAATTCAAATCTATGGTTATTAAAAATTATTTATTTTTTCTAGCTTTGATTATGAAGAGATTGGATATGAGCCAAGTCTTCTAAAAAAGGTATATTGTTGTATTCCTATGAAGTTTATAAATAATTTTAAAACCTTATAAATTGTAATATTTTTTTTTTCTTTTATATGTTTCTATAACATGTGAAGTTCAATAAAAGTTTTCAACTTTTACAGAATTCTTTCAATTAAAATGTTTACATGTCTTCTTTTTTTAGTTGGATATATACTTAAATGGCAAAATAGTTGAAGAACTATCATTAATCACTCATGCATCACAAGTTGAAAAAATTGGAAGAACTATGTGCCTTCGCTTAAAAGAATGTATTGATTCTCAGCTCTTCCAAATTTCAATCCAAGCATGCACAGATGGGAAAAAAGTAGTTGCTAGAGAAAACATCAAAGCTCTAAGAAAAGATGTAGCTGCAAAATTGGTAAGTATATATACTTGGCATATATTATAACTTTCATTTCTTTAACTAAATGTATTCATTCATAACATGTAATTATTATAATTATATTTTTGGGATTGAAAATATTTCAGGGAAGTGTGCAGAATTCCAACATTCTCTGAAAGAGTTTTTTATAAAATCAAGGCTATTTTCTTTAAACTTTAGTGTACGAACTCAAAACTTAATCCTGATGCAGTCATAAATAAATTCTTACTGATTAATATTTAGATTTCAAGACTTAAAAGTTTTGAATACCTCTCAAATAATATATAAGAAAAGTATTCATTTTTTCTATATCAGGCTCAACTCTATTGCCTATTAAGTAAGTTAAGTATTGCCTTAAACTGTACTAGCTATAAGAAAACTTATATAAACCATTTACATTCCATTTCGGCTTATTAATAAATAAATGTATCATAATATTTATATAGTCAACTAATTCTATTTCTACATGATAGATACTTTCCCGAAGAATACATTGCATCTATGAAAAAACATTTTATTTCATAAAGATTGCACATATGTAATAAAAAGTAATTGAAATTATTGATTATAATTGAAAAAGAAAAAACATGTCACTAATTCATGATAATAATGATAAAAATAATTCATAATTTCGGCAAAATAATATGAGTTACTCATAAAAAAATTTCATTCATTGTCACTTTTTGATAATAAATGCTTAATATTGCAGTCTTATGCTATCAAAAATGTCTTGGTGTTAAAATTCTTTCTGTTATCTCCTGAATAAAATTAGGTGTAACCTCCTGTGGTGCCGATGTTTCAGTAGATTTAAGAACAAATCAAGTAACTTATCGTTGTGTTTTGGCTAGACCATTCTATAATTCTCTGTAAGAGGACATTAATGACTTCAGATTAAGTTGAAACTTCCTAGCTTGTTACTGATTAGAATCATTTAACAAAATGATTACATAATTTACTAACTAGTTAAAGACCTTCTTTAATTAAATCTACATTTAGAACAGGATCTTCGTCTTTTTCACTGTGTTCTTTGGGATTAGGATTCTCAAGAACAACCTCTATTATTTCATCTTAGCTTAGGGCTTTATCAACTAATAATTCATTGAATCCTTCTTCACCAATTGTATGTGCTATTGTTATGATAATGGTAAATTTGGTCGTATTAGGAAGAACAGGACCTTTATTTTTAATACATTCTGGCAAAACAGTTTTCCAACATGCCTTCAAAGTTGATGGTCTTAATTCAGCTAGCACTAATTAAATTCAATTGATACAACTCATAATTAAAATTTTCTTCCAAATATCAGTTTCTTCCAAATATCTTCAACTGAACAATGAAACACTAATATTCCTATTAGTGTTTCATTGTTCAGTTGGTCCAAAACGTATTGTAATATTTGCTTTATGTAGTATATATGCATTATTTAGAATCAAAAGAACTTTAAATTCGAGACCCTTGATGTTCATAGTATGGCATCTAACTTCTGGCACGAAACATTTATTAAACTATTCAGTAAAGATATCTATGGTTACCCTAGATTTTTTGTTTCCCATCCAATGAACAGGCAATTTATTCAAATCTACTTCTTTCATTGAACTTGGGTTTAGGGCTCGATTTACAAGCAGTGATTTCAATGTACGATCTCTGAAGCATTTGAGCAAAATAACAAGTTCACACGATCCCTAGCTGCATTAAACCCACCAGCCTTTTCCTATGCAGGTTCTGCTTTCTTTCTAAAAAAGACCATTTTCATTTGCATTACAAAACTTGGAGGAGTGGAGCCTCCAACTTCAACAAGCCTCCAACTATTTTAACAAGTTTTTTTGCTGAAATTCTTTAGCAACCGATTGATCTGCAGATGCAGTTTCACCTTTAATTTTTATATTGTGATAAGCTGTCATCTAACCTGTACTTGCAGAAAATCCATACACTTTGTTTAACTCAGATTAAGTGTCAGGTTTTATTTCTTTAATCTGTCTATACATTCTTAATGCTGTTTGCTTGATAGCATTTCCGTCTACTGGGACTCTTTTTTTGCGATTTATCATCTCTCCACATTACCAGAGCTTTTTCTGTTGTGAATGATGATGCTTTAGCACTTAACTTTGTAATAGCAGCTTCATTCTTGATAGTTCTTATATCTTCATGTAGACCAAAATGTTTTCCTACAGACGTTGCACCTTGCCCAGCTGCAAGGCGATCTAAAATTTGAATAACCAAAGAGATCACTTTCCTTTCCACTTTTGCTATAGGAGAATTATGTGACATTATATAAAGGCTACAGAAAAATATTTCATTTATAATTAATAAAACAAAGGTTTTTAAACATTAAAAAAGTATTTTTCTCTTTGAACACTTAATTCAAAATGCAGATAAAGCAGAAAAAATTCCATATTGAGGATATAAAATTTGCGGAATTCTCCTAAATGGAAATCGTATTACATTTCTCATTTCCAATGTTGCAGTCATAAAAATAAAAGTAAAGCAAAATCTTAGAATTTGGATCGATCATGTTAAATCAAAATAAATTCTGTAAAAACAGAATTGAATGTGTATATCTATAGGACAAAACTGCAAACAGTTTGTATAATAAAACCATAAAATAGCATTTGCTATACATAAATTTTCATGTGTCTATCTGGCCCATCAAAAAGATACCAAAAATAAACAGTCAAATTGCACATGATCTGCAGTGGCAAAACTAAAAACCATTAAAACACATACATGCATCAAAGTTAATCAGCAATTACTTCCGAAGGAGATCATAAAAAAATGTAAAATACTAGGTGAGAGAAGTCATCCAGAAAATAACCTTTGAAAAATAATTATAATACCCAGAAGATAGCTTTATCAAGGAATGTGTATCTGCAATACCTTATTTCTGCCTGCTTAACTGAATATTTATAAAACAAATCTAGCAATACAGCCCATTAAATTTGCAGAATACAGCAAGCATAAAAAATTGATAAATAACAATGCAATTTTGCAACTGGATTTTATAGAAATATTTCAGTTATTCAACACCTGACCATGGCATCTGATAAAACAGAAACCATGGTTGGTTATTCTGGGAAACCTCATAAGATATAATTCGTAAGATGATAAAATAATTGGATGATAGATTACAAGTTTGAGTAAATTTTCAGAATAGGGAAATTTATTTCCTGCTGCTTTTATATCTTATAACAAGTAATTAGCAGCATGGGAAAATGTACATTTAAAGTATGATTTAACATTTCTTATTAGAACTGTGGGGAGGATTTATAGAAGTGTTATTATTAATTAGAGTATTCTGAAGTTCTTTTTTGTGTTCTATATAAAAATATTGTTATAGCAATTGGAACTAATTGTGAGGTGTTATTAATGATGATAGGACTTGTATTTTGATGCTGATATTTAAATTCAAGTGTTAGTCTGTTGACTATGAAATATAATTTTTTCTATTTGACAAATATGTGCATTTGAAGGGAGTTATTAATATAGACATCAAGAAAATTTGCTGCAAGGTTGTTTGTATCTGTCTTTTTGTAATATCAACTCTATTGGCTAAATGTTACAAAATGAGTGGGGTTTTTTACAAAGTATTGTAAATAAAGACTAGTAAACATTGATCAGAATTTTATTCCTTGAATTTGGATGTAAATATTCTCATTGCTGAAAATTATTATAGTCTTGGTAAAGTAAAAAAGTATTAACTCTTTGATTACAAATTTATTTGAAAAAATTCTTGCACTTCAAATGGATTTAATTTGCTGATGTGTTAGTATATAAAGGTAGATATTGTGTGAGCATGTATTTGAGCAATATGATCTATACATAGTAATAAATTTAAACTTTTTAAACAAACATCTTCCATCATAATATCCCAAAAATTTCATTCATGAATTCTTTCAAAACATCTAAAGCTTTAGGATTATCACCTAGTCTACACAGACATATAGAATTGATGCCAGGTATTGCACAAAATTGTTTTACATCAGTAAGATTTTCTAATTCCTTCCAAATTCATTTTCCTGGCAATTCTTCACTAGCATCATCACTTTTTAGTTCGCTATTGTCTTTTTAATGTTCATCTTGTTATTAATTCATTATAGTCATCATATATCTCAAAGCCTTCTCTTATTAAAAACTTTTGTAAAATATATTACTTATTTCTGACATTTTGGGATAGTCTATCAAACAAGGTTCACTGAAGCACTGGAAGAAATGTCTTCTTGCAACTATTACAAATCACTCTTGCCATTAACAAGAATGTATGTTTAATTTTGTCCTAGTTTGAATGACGAATTAAGACTCGTCAGCCATAACTTAGGCAAAACAAGTGCATGACGAAAATCAGTCGTCAAATGTACCCAAGCGATTCATAGAAGAAATATTGTTAAAAGAGTTTTTTTTTAAATTATAAAACAAGTTTTTATTATTATTGATAATCTATGTATGTGTTATAATATTGGAAATTATTTTAAGAAGATTAAAAAATATTTCAATTTATGCATAAGTAGAGGATCCACAGGTGATGAAATAATCTATTGGGTCTAAAGAAAAATGTGATGCAGTGGTTACTAATTTTGAAAAAAAAATTGTTAAAAGTAATGAATTTTTTACTATATTAAGAGTTGTCTATTAGAAGCTTTATCAATGGGTGTAATAATAAATTTGTTTTGTAGAATTTTGTTTCTTTGGCAAGAATATCTCTGAGATCAAAGCCATTAAGCAATGAAAGATTTCATCATTGCAGCTGCAATGAATATTTTTTTTTAGAATGAGTGGAGTACACCTTTACGCTGTAAATCAAAATTCCGGTTTTTCCTATGTCAGTATTGCTAAGGGTAAAGAGATTCTGGATAGATGATGGTTTTATAAGGAATTTTATCAAAAACAGGAAGCTAAAAGTTGATATTAAAATTCATCAATTTATTTTACTTAAAATAATTTTTTTAATTGCTAAAATGCAATAAATGTTTATTAATTAATGCATCAAACTGGATCCATTAATGCACTCAATTTTTATTTATTCTTTTCAGTATGGAGGAGATGTCACTCGGAGGATGAAACTGTTGCAACGTCAAAAAGAAGGCAAGAAGAACATGAGAATGATAGGAGATGTACAAATTCCAAGAAATACTTTTATAAATATATTAAAAAGATGAAATTATTACCTTTTGGTATTGTGAATACTTTTTAAGAAAATTTAATGCAGACACACTGTATACATATAATAATTAAGTTCCAAGCAGTTTTTGTTAATCTCTTTACTACATCAGCTAGAGATGAGGTCTGCTGAGCTAAAATGGATAATACATGTTAAATCTTATAATATAAATTGCTACATCAGAAATTAGTTTATTTTATTCTTTTAAAACCAACTTAAAATATCCTTTTTGTATCAAATATCTATACTCATATGAGCTAATTACTCTTTAAATTATTTTAGCTTTTCAATTTTGGAGGTATTCTTTTAGAAGTTATAAAATTCCCTACTTATGACTCAATTAGCAACAAAATCTCTAATGTTTATTTATAAATTTCTTTTCATTTCCCTTCACTATTCAATAATATATTGAAACATAAATGGAATCTGCCTCACAACAGATTTTACAGAATTGCACCAGACATATTAGCCTGTTAAAAATATCTTACATGTTCTAACAATTCTTTTAAATCATTGAGCAATTTCTAGTAATGATTTCAATAGTTGCCTCTTGTTATCTTCTGATATATGACCAACATATTTCACATAAAGATCAAAAACATTTTTAGCTTTGATCAATATTTTTAAAAACTCACAAAGGAAAAAAAAGCACTAATAAAAAAAATGAACATGCATTACATTGGTTAAAACCAAGTTTATATTGGCTCAAATATAAACTTTGATTTTGAAACGAGGTTTGATTTGTCACTCTACTGTCATTTTGTGCACGCTTTAGGCTCATTAGACCAGGACCTACAGTTTTAACGTGGATTCTGAATCACTAACAAACATCCATGCCACCATCAGGATTCCAACCTGAAGCCTGTAGTACCAAACGCCAGAGCACTAGCCAATTGGCCATCAGGGTGCATAAACTTGGAGGAACTTTTAAAAAATGTAAATTCTTTCTTAATATGTTACACAGTAAAATGCATAACAATCATACATTAAACTGTTCATAAATGCACAGATTTTTTTTTCTGTATTTTCCTACTATAACTTTCAATTTTTGTTTTATTTAAATCTCCCATAATAAAAAAAAAATTATCTATTCCAATAAATCACATGAATACCTAATAATACAATGATCCATATTGATTGAAATATTCTTAAAAATTTGTCGAGGAAATATCAATGACTTCAAACTTCTATGTTATAGAATAATTGAAATGGAGTTCACTTTACATAGAAATAGAATTCACTTTATTTTTCAATAAATCTCAAAAAATTAGATAAAATACAAAAATTATCACTCTTATACAAAAATTATTACTCTTATACAAAAATTATTTACTTTTATATAAGTACTTGGAATTTAATGAAGAAATTCATATCATTAAAAGCCAAAAGTACAAAGGAATATTAAATACTTTAATTGAAAAATTTTCCAAAGCATTTAACACCATCTGTAAAACTTGTATGCATTCCTATTCCAATGTCTTGAAGTCTCTTACAACTTAGTTGTGAATTCTTAGGTCGTTTGCTTCCAGGACTTGGATTATTATCAGGGCTTAAGTGATCATAAGAGAGACCATGTACTTCAGCTATTACTTTTATCATTTCATATTTTGTAAAAGATTCCATACCACACCAGTGGAAGATGCCCTTTAATGAGTGATCCTGTTAAAATAAATATCTGATATATCAGGAAAATAAAATAATTTATTAATAAATTATAAAAAAAGGAAAGGACAACTCTATTAAAATAGCAACAATGTATTCACACAAGGTACTAAATTTTGTAAGGCAGTAGGAAAACATGCAGCAAAAGTGGTCTAAATTATGTATAATATATAAGAATTTATTTGTTAAGCAACTTTTTTAATAAAAATTTTCAGTTAAAATAGTTTGTTAATAATTGAAAATGTATGCTTTATTATGGTATTTGAAATAAATGAAACATAGCAATGTTGACAGATGATATGAAAATGCCATTTATTTAATAATAACTTTGGCTATTTATTTTTCTTCTTGCAACTTATTTCAAACAATAACAGATTAATAAAAACAAAAGATTGACATGTTTCATTTTAGATTTCATCATATAAATTCACCATTTTCAAAACATATAATAAATCAAACATATAAGTGAAGGTAGTTTTATAATAATTAAAACTAATCAGAATAAATTTGAGGTATTTAATTATGCATTTAGAAATCTTTCTATCCTAGAATTTTTATTGAATAAAAGCTGTTAATAATATATTTTTGATTTCCATTATTTATTAGGATTTGTAGTTTTATTTGAACATAAAATGGATGCTATGTTTAATGCTTTATTGCATAAACCACAAGAATGCAAGTTATATTTATATATGATAAAAAAAATTAGGTAGTATAATTATTGCAAATAAAATTTTTAAAAAATAGCCTATTCAAAAAAAAAAAAAGGGGGGGGTCTTTTTTATTACTACAGTTACACCATGGCTTATGCAGTTTGAGTTGTTGTTTTCTAAATGTTCATTTTCCTTCCAATTTTCTTTTATTATTTTGGCTTTACTGGTCAAAATATTTTTATAATAACACTTTGTGATTAACTATTCTATGAGTACAAAGTCATTTAAAGAAAATTTCAATTCACAGTATTCATATTTTCTTAATTTTTATCAACTACTCTATTTCTTTTTATCAATAATTTTTTATATTCTTATTTGTTTTTAAATTTGGCTTGTAAATTTAATATATTCTAGGGTGTTTTTTGCAGAAAACCTTCAATATTTTCTTTTATTCCTTTTACTGTCAAATATTTCTTTTCAGTTGAAAAAATGTAGGGGAAAAAAAAAAAAAAATAAAATTTTAGATGTTTGACTGTAAAAAAAAATGCTATTTTATTCAATATTTTTATTTCTAACTACTGTTTTAGTTAGCCTAAATTATATGAACCTTGTATGCATTTTTATGCAAATCCAACTTAAGTGATTTTCGTGTGATCCACTTATCATGTAACTAGACAGTATTACTGTATTCATAGTCTCAAGCAATAAGAGCATGACACTCAAAAATCAAAATTTTAAATTGCAATTGTGATAAGGAACAAATTGGTTAATTTGTGTTGAGATAACATTCCATATTGAAAATTAGTTTACCTAGTTCTAAAATAAAATAAATATTCTAAATATTTGCTGAGAAGTAATTTTATTTTAATGAATAATGTCTAGAGCATTTTTCCATTAATGTCAGTATCATGCATTAATAGAAAAGAGCATACAAATTGTACCATATAATAATATACATATTTTTTCTACACAAATATTAAGGTCATTGTACACTACCATTTAAAGAAAAATTGTGTTATTACCAGAATTTATAAAATATTTCACTTTTTTTATCGAGATAAATTAACACAATGAACAAATATGCACTGAAAAAAATTTCAAAATTCATTTTTAAAATACCCATTTTTTTACTTATTGAAGTCACAACTTCAATAATATAAATTGACAATAAATTCAGTCTTAACTCTTGAACCATTTACTTCCTTAAAAAAGATATCACTTGCAGCTAAACACATTGATAATTAAGTCAACTTACCTGAAGTTTCTTCATTACTAATTGAAAGATGATTGATGCAATATCAACAGTGTTAGATGGATATCTAATTTCATAGTTTGATACTTTTGTAGGTTCTTTTTTGAGTAATAACTTAATAAGGGAAGAAATGGCACTTTCTCCTATATACTCTTCATCTCCATATAGAACAGGAATGCGTAAAATCATGCTATCTAAATTTTTAAAAATAATATTTAAAATATAAATATATACATTATATTTACCTGTATAAAATATAAGTATAATATATAAAAGAAGAATGAACATATGCAGCGATTTCCAAATGAATCTAGTGAAAAATGCTCATTTTTAATAGCATTTAATGTCAGTAACTGTAAAAGCACTCAAAATTATGATTAAGGAACTTCACATGATCAAGGAAATTAATTTAACTTTAAGTATTAATCAAACAACAAGGTCAACATAAAAATCATCTTTAATTTTCCCAGATTTGTACCATGTATGCTTTCAGGTCGTTTGATTTTTTTTTGTGTGCAATTGATATGCAGTGTTTAATATAAAAGACCCTATGATTCTTAGTCTACATATTAAAAATATAAGCACAATGAATTCAGAAAACACACACACTATAAAACAACATAGATGCAATGATTGTAATCATTTTTAATATCATAATATTCTTCAGCATCATAATATAAATTAGCCTTACACACTTATAAAGCTAAAAAACCCCAAACTAATCACATTTTGTAATTGAAGAGATAAAATGTATTTCATTTTCAAATTTGTAAAAAGAAAAAAAAATAAGTGAAAAATTACAGAATAATCAGGTACATTTCAAATTTTACCCAGCTAAGAAAAGTAGTTCACCTGGATTTATCTCAGCAATTCTTTTCTCAGCCTCTAACTTTGTATCTCCATAGAGATTTAGAGGACTAGGCTGATCATCTTCTTTATAAGGAGGACTTTCACCAGAGAAAACATAGTCTGTGCTAATGAATACAAAAATAGCTTTGATGTCACCTAAATTAAAACATGTAAATTATTAAAAACATCATATTTGAACAGTTACTAATTTGTTTTTCCATTTATTTATGGGAACACCCAACTTTTATTAAATGATTTTTATGATGCAAAATTTAACTCAGCTATATGAAAAACTACCTCTATTTTCAATTTATATGCATTTAAATGAATGATTTAAATGAATTTATTTGTTTACACTTATTTTCTTGTATGAAAAATATTTTTTTTTAAAATTATTTTTGAAAAAGTTAATATAAGCTTTCTTTGCCTATAACATGCTTTAAAAACATAACAGAGTTTGATTTCCTTGCCATATGAAATTAAAAAACCACAAAACAAAATAAACATACCATGGTAATAATAAGAATTATTAATAGTATTATTCATTTTCTGTTGAACGCCTATCTCAGTTGAAATTTAAAAATTTATCATGTAAGAAAGCTCAGATTCATTGTTTTCAGAAATTAAAAGAATCTATAGAAACCGTGATATCTGTGTGTGCAACTTTCTCACATGAATAGTTAGGTTGCACAATAAGATATTAATAGGTTTTCTCTCATTTGACAGGAAAATGTAAGTTACCTCTAAAAGTCTTTCTGGAAGTTAATTTTATTCTTCTCCTGTCCATTGGTGGACAGTTCATAGCATAATAAGTAAATTCCAAAGTCAACTGATGTAAAAAACAAAATATTGCATTGATACAGTTTTCACATTTTAAAATTGAGTTTGTCTTGTTAGATCAAGGCAAATCTTGCAGTCAATTGGCTTCCCTGGTGGTAAAAAAAAGTGCAGAAAATTGAATCATTTCTGCAGATAACTGGCAGATACAGTTATAATGAAAAGGCTTCCACAAAATATAGAAAAGTTGGCAGCTTTGCATATTATAGGTGTTTCTATCTAATAATCACAGAATTAAAATGGAATAAAAAACACTGGATCAGGCAACACTACAGATCTAAATCTTTTTTACATAAATCAACATTCACCAACAATGCTGATATTTGATAAGCAATATAATTACCATTAATAGTTTAGATTAATAATTTAAAAAGCTTACATATCTGAATTTATGTGCATCATTAATATAGCAGCAAACATATTGTTCTGTCTTACTATTTTATTATAACATTATTTTTTTTTTTATAAATTAATAATTAATTATTTTTAATGATTTATTATAACAACAAAGTTAAAATTTTAAATTTGTGATACACTCAGGTGATTTTTTGAAGTTTTTTTCTCTTTTTTATTTGTTTACTTATTCAAGAAATGCAATTATTGTTGTTCGTTCACAGAAGAATTACTAGTTATCTAAACGTGACTATATAATATTTGTCTTACAATAAAATGTGTCTGATTCAAGACATAAAATAATGAATTCCCTTTAGAAACCAGAATGTTCATTTTATATATTTTTTCTTTTTATTTCAATTTTATCTTATCTTAAGTATGCCTTTGTCATTGTTAACCAAACATATACAGTTAATGATGCTGAATATGCATTTTCTCAAAGAGAAAATTAGTTTGTTTATTGTTTATCATTTTTGGGGGGGGGAATAATTAATTTCATTTTTTGCTTTAAAAATAGTCTAAATAATGAATTTTTTTTATAACTACTAATTCTAATATAAGAATTTTAAAATAGCTACATAAAGGCTTTAGAAATGTATATATAAACAAATTTTATCACAAATGCATATTCATATACTAACTAGAAAATTTAATATTAACTGAATCCTAAAATAGTGTAAAGAACATATTTACAAAAAGTTCTTACAACAGATAATAAAGAAAAACCAGAGAAATCTTAGAATTTTGCTTAAACATTAAATAAAAAAATTAAGTAGAATTATTTTAAAAACCACTACAAGACATACTCAAACCTTTTAAAAACTTTTTGTATCAGATGTTTTAAATGTAAATGCTTTTGTTCAGTGCACTATAAGAACAGCATTCCCAGACTGATATCATTATAAATTTTAACATAATGATGGATAAACAGTACTTAGGATGAATAATATAAGAAAATTGTGGAATGTAGAATGATTTGCAAATATATATAAATTGCAAAATTTAGAAAAAGTGCAACATTTGAGACAAGCTTTATGATTAAAACTTACAATTTAACTTGTTTTACAAACAGATTTAAAAGCTAAGGAACATTGAATTAATTAGAATCTACATTTATTTTCAAATACATCTTAAGTGTTATTTTATCTCAAAATTTGAAAAAATGGGTAGAAAATTTTACATTACAACCAATTAGAATAACAGCAAATTGTCATATCAGACAATTGCAGAAACTAATGTAAATGTAACATGAAATATACTTTGTTGAGAAAAAAGAATTAAAATTGAATACTAAAAAATCCCTTTCACTATATAATTAATTCGTAGACCATAATAAAATCACTTTCAATTCATTTCAAAACACCATTAAAGAAATGTATATTATAAACAATATAATAAAAATTTATTACCTGCCAATTTAGCTAAATGTTTTGAAACATCAACATTCAATTTCTTACTATTTTCATAGTCTTCTGTAACTTTATCAACTGATCTCTCAGCAGCACAGTGAATAATGACATGAGGCTAAAAAAACCAAATAAATATTAAAAATGCTGTATATTATTTATTAACAACTTTTTCATTAAAAAATTAAGAAATATTATTCCTTATATATTTTTCATATTTCCTGTTATACTATTTAAAATTTAAAAGTTCATTTTTATTATTACATACATTTATTTTCTTTACAAAAGGAAATGTAAAGAGGTAATTAATAACAAAAACATTCAAAGTGAAAAACAAAAACTTAAGTGTGACAGGCAAAGACCTAATAAATAATTCACATATAATATGCAGGAGCTGTAGAAAATGATAAAAAAAATTAAATCATTTTTAATAATCATTTACAAGGTTATCAGAAAAAAATTGGGAATTTTTTTTTATAAAGTTACATAATTTCAAAGTGTTTCATAATTTGCATAATGAATAAAATAAAACAATATAACTATTAACAAAATTTTTTTTTGAATAATCTTGATCCATCAGTGACATTTCTTAAAATATATTTAGATGAAAAAGAAATGTTTTAGAATTTCTTTCAGAAATTTTATTTTAAGAGATCTCTAAGCAGAAAAAGTTCTGTTCTGATTATAAAGAATTCCAAATGCTTTTGCTTTAAATAGCCTTTTATCTAGATTACTTTGTCTTTCCTGGAAATAAATAAATAGAACCAAATTCAGTACCAAGTGTCTAACCTATTAAACTATTTTCCTTTAACATCATTGAATCATGATATTATAGATAGCAGAGTGAATTTCTGAAAGCCATGTTCTTTATTTTGCAAGGATGCTATATTACAACTGTTCAGAAGAAAATCCACAAGAGATTTAGATTTTTGTCATATAATATAATAATTTATGGCTTATTTTTAAGTTATGAAAAAATATGTAAAAAAAAAAAAACCCTGCGATTTCATAATTCAAAGTTTTTTCCTTTATTTCTGTTTTTTTTCCCTTAAAGTGTTAAAAGTTACTTAATATTTCCTTGTTAAAAAGTTGCTCCATTTTTTTTTCTTTCTACTCCTTTTTCATCATTTAAGCAGAGGATTAAAATTATTTTGAATTTAACCCTAATTCTTAAATATGTACAGATGAAAATGATCTTAAAAATATTAATTTACCAGATGAATATTTCTCATAGAATTAAATTTTACACAAGTTATCTAATTGGATCTGTAGAATGGAGTGCAATATTATAGTCAGATACTAAATATCAGACAGCCTATGAGACTATGATAAATGGTGAGCTGAAGAAATTTGAATTTAACTTTTAATAAAAGTACATATTGGATATCATTAAATCAAACAATTATATAAAACAGAATATCAAATGAAACATTCTCATCATGAAAAATCATGAATTGAACTGATAAGTTGAAAATAAAGGAACTTCTTGGAGATTAAATTTAAAGATTTAAAATAGAAAATATTCAGCACATTTTATTAAATGAAACAATTTTGTTAGAATACCTTAAAAGATGCTTGATTGGTAAAAACAATACCATAAACCGGTATAATAAAAAAAAATGTTAAAATTTGCTTTATTTGTTTAATGAATGAAATATTTTATTAAAAATTAAACATTTCAATCTATTTTAATCTGAATGAAAATTTTAACAGGAAATGTTTAATTTAAGCAGAATGAAACATTTTATCTATTTTAATCTCATATAAATCAATTTTAAAAAATTAATTCATAATATGATTTGAAAATCACTTAGTATAATAATAAAAAAAAATGATTTATATCTTTTTGAATAGTTTATTTTACTTTTTTTTTAAAATTAATATAGTTAAATAATAATAATCATTATTCTTTAATCAAAATATACACTAAATTTCTTAAGACTTTACATTAGGTCTCAAATTAAGAATAATATAATATTCCGCTTCTTAATAATATTCTGCTTCAGAATTAGTTTCTTGAGAAATTTATTGGTGATTGCTTTTCTATCAAAAAAATTTCATTTCTTATGAATACTTAAATGATTTTCATTGCCAGCCTTTAAAATATATAAAATGTTCCAAACGAAAAAAAAAAAATGAAGCTCTATATTAAAACTTACCTTAAATTGATATATAATTTTTGAAACAGCTTCAAAATCATTCAGATCAACTTTTACTAAATCATCTCTTATTCTAGAGTATGCCAGTCCTAAAACTTTCCAGGAGTGCTTCTTAAATTCTGCACCCACAGCTCGTCCAAGAAGACCTGATGCACCAGTTATAAGAACATTCATGACTAATATAGCAGGCTGAAAAACAATTTCATCAATATATAACATGAAAAAAAAATTTTTTTTTAAATTATAAATAAGGCAGATTATAATAACAGCGACTTCTTTTCAAAATTAAATAATTTAATTTAGAAAATCTACAATATATTTTCCTGATTTAAATGAAACCAGCAGCGAATCTTTCCAATTTAGTGATTAATTATTTTCTTCTTGTTTGATTTAATTAAGAATAAACATTTAACCTTCATTTTCAGTAATATGTTTACACTTTTGAAATTAATAATCTTGTGACTTAAGTTTAATTCAATCAAAAGCAACAATATTATTTGGGTCAATGTATTCATTCCAAGAAAAAGTTTCTTGGCAATAAATGATATAAAAGACTAACAGATTTTTAAAAAATTTTTCTATTAAAAAATATACTGATATGAAAATTAAAATAACATACATTGTTTTCTTTATCTTATTTAATTTAAGATTTTATTTTTTTTTCAAAATACAAGCATAAAATCAAATAATAAAAATGAAACAATTTAATAACTTGTAATTGGAAGACTAATTTTCGTTTCTTTTGTAAGATTTTTAAAATAGCATAACTGATAACTTTTGAAAAACCTTATCAATAACACTTTTATGAAGGTCATTAAAGTAAATACAATAATTTGCAAAATGTTAATAACAATGAATATCGTATAACTTTTTTAAAAATATCTAAATCATAATTTCCTAAATAACCATAAGTGATATTATTCAAGATTAATTTTTTAATTACATTTGTTGTTGATGCTAGACATATGATTTTACACTGTATGTATACACATAAGCAATTTAATACATGCAAATTTAGACATACCAATCTGATTCAAATAAGCAAAGAATTTAAAGTAATTATTATATATATATATATATGCAAAATTACGAAAAACAATATTAAGAAGTAATTTATGTTATTTATTTTCTTTTAATTAGTGAACTGTTATTCAGTTTAACAGTTTTGATATAAAATGTAAAAACATAAATAAATGGCAATAATTAATTTGTATAATTGCACAAAAAATAAACAATTTTATTCTTGTTTTGTGTATAAATATTTAATTTAACTCAAAAGTTTACCAAACACATAAATTTAATAAGGTATCTTGGACCAACTTGTTGTTTCATTGTTTATGAAATCATGTCTCAATTACATCATTCAGAGACAGATTTATATTGATGTTTAGTAGTGTTTTCAGATGTAACATTTAGCTTTAATTTATTATAGTATTTAAAATTAATGTTAGATTTTCAAATAACAAAATAAAAACAATCAGGAGTTGTTTGCTTTGGTATTAATTATTCTTTATTACTATTATTGATGTGTAAATTACTTTCAATTTCAGTTATCCTAAAGAAAAAGTTAATCTTAACATTTTATATTTGAAATGTGTGAGTGGATAAGGAATATTCAAAGCATTGAGAATACAAACTCAAACATGTTTTTCTGCTTTTAATGAAACATGCCCCCTCTCCATTTACAATTACACTGCCAGTTTAATCAAAGATTTGGGAAATTCCTTGTTGATTTATAGCAATGCATACTTATCATTTCATATAAAAATATTCGAGATCATAGCACTTATTTGACAGAATTAAATTTTATAAATTGATATAGCAATAATTAAAATAACACGAATTCTATTTCATAAATTTAATTTAATTCCTTGTTTGATTTCATAGTTTTCTTATAGTTGAGTAAATATAAAACATATATATCCCGCAATTTTAATTTTGAAAAGAGCGCTGTGTTTTATAAATATAAACATTAACAATTTGTCTCTTTAAGATAGAAAATAGAAATTTATTGCAACTGCTTACCTGCAAAGACTTTGATTTCCACCGATCATCTAACCGCGCGCATTTTATATATTCTAGATATTTGAAAGAAATTTTGGGGTGTGCATGAGGATATGTCAATATTGGAAGTTACTAGCGACAGCATTGCATAGCTTTGACAAAAGAGGGATTTTAACCGTGATGCTTTGCGCAAAAGAAGGGAAAATTTCAATCTATATTTCTATTTAAATCGACTATATGTTATTGGATTAGAATTTTATGGCATAAATATCTTAACACTTGTGTAATATTGTTAGGCAGAAGGAATTAGCAAAAAAGCTCTCATTTGGGGTATAACTTCTTCAGAAAAGTTATTAAAATTTTCCTCAGTGAATATTAACGTTTACACCATACTTCAATCATATTGTGTTTGATATTTTTTTTTTTTTATGATGTAATAAAAAATAAACTATTGCTTTAAAAAGAATATTCTTTATTTTAATTGCTTAAAATAAATATTAAATTGAAACTTCAATTTCCATTTCACATTATTTGCCTTTTTAATCTAATACACAATGTTTTAAAATAATAACGCAAATAAATGTTGAAATATTTTTTTCATTGTAGCAAATCAAAATCTACTGAATATTTTTCGAATTTTTATTAATTAAAACAACTATTTAACGCATTTAAATATGCATAAATAAATAAATTTTATGAAGCGCACAGAAATTTTTAACGAATTAACATTTACTAATTCATCATCATCATGATTGGCGCAACAGCCCCATGGTGGGCCGAGGCCGTCTGCCTACTGTCCGATTTCGAAACATGAGATGTCTTCTTTTTTACGGGGTTGGGTTGTCAGCTCTACGCCCAACGCTCTACACCGTCATGTTAGACTGGGACCTACAGTTTAAAGTGGATTCAGCATTTACTAATTAGAATAATTTAATTTCTACATTCGATTTAATGAATCAATCCCTACTTTGGGTTGTCAGCTCTACGCCCAACGCTCTACACCGCCATGTTAGACTGGGACCTACAGTTTAAAGTGGATTCAACATTTACTAATTAGAATAATTTAATTTCTACATTCGATTTAATGAATCAATCCCTGCTTTCGAAGAGAAAGCAGGGATTGATTTTTTTTTTCTTTGTAGAAGTGCTAATCTGTATAAAACATACATTTGTGTTTAGATTTTTTGCAATTAATCAAAGACTATCAAAATCATAGAGTTCTTTGCATAATAGAATTTTAATAATTAACAAAATTGTTTAAATAATTAGAAATTAATAATTTCGTTGAGTATTATAATTTTTCTAATTTTTTTTTTTTTATAATTAGAAAAATTGTGATGCTGAACGCAATATTAAAAAAAAATATTTTTCATTCCTGAGATATCTAAAAAAAGTTATTAAAAATTTGGAAATTACAAAATAATAGTAATGATGATTAAAAAATAAATTATTCACTAGAAATTATTTTTCTCCAATGGTTATAGTAGACAAAATTTTAAGTATTATAATGCTGTTGTTTAAGAATTTTTTATTGAGGAAAGTGAGTACTTGGGGCTAGCTCAGGGGTCGGCAACCTGTGGCTCGCGAGCCACATGTGGCTCTTTGGATGTGAAGCTGCGGCTCTTTAGTTCCCTTCTCAAATATTATTTATTTTATCAAAAAAAAAAAAAAAAAATTTAAGGATCGTTCTGAATCGATTAACGAGGATTAGGCATCGATTCTATCTCTCAGCCACTTTTACGAACTTTTCCGCGCACCCCTCCCCCGTGTCACGCGTTGTCACTGTCGTCAGTCCATCGGAAGCTGTCGAATGACGCCGTCGTCGGATGTTTCTATGTAGGTTTTAATTCGTTTTCGACGCAAGACAATTTGGCGTCTTCATCAGTACTTTGGCGTGACGTATAATTTGTTGTTTCAAGTAAAAGAGTTAGAAGCGAATTATCTTCTCAAAGTTATGTATGTACGTATATATATATATATATATATATATAATAATAATAAAAAAACCAAAGTAAAGGTAGGTAAAGTAAACCGTTCACAGATGGTGAGTATGTCAAAGATTGCTCCATACGTGCATCTGAAGAACTGTTTCGTGATTTCAAAAACAAAAAAGGAATCTTGAAAAAAATCAAAGATTGGCCACTATCCGCTAAAACAGTACAAGATAGAATAGCTAAAATGTCTTCAAATGTAACATATTTGCAGGTGGAAGATATTCAACTTTCTTCTGCCTTATCACTTGCTATAGATGAGTCTTGCGACATAAAAGGACAGCACAAGTTGCCATTTTTGTCAGGTATATGTCTTCCCAAGGTCCAAAAGAAGAACTTCTAGGATTGCTACCGCTCTCGGGACAAATTAGAGGAGAAGATATAGCGAATGCCGTGCAAAAATACAATAAGATCGTGACAATAAGACGTGAAGATCGATTTAAATAAAATCGTTTCAATAGCAACTGATGGAGCCAGTAGTATAACAGGAAAAAATAAAGGGGCAACAACAATTTTTTAGAGCAAAATAAACCACGAAATTCTTACGTTTCACTGCATAACGTTCTTCTCTCCAAGAAGAGCTTTGTGCCCAAACATTTCCGGCCGAAATAGTTGATGTCATCAATTTTGTAATCAAGATTGTTAACAGCATCTTGTCAAAAGCATGCTACCATCGTCAGTTTAAAGAATTCTTAAACGAAATGAAGACTTAGTATACCGACCTCGAACTTAGTATACCGAAGTGCGATGGCTTTCCAAAGGTAAGGTATTGAAACGTTTTTCTTTGCGCTTTAATGAAATAAATATATTCCTAAATGAAAAACGCATTAATCACCCTGAATTAGAGAACGACAAATGGTTGCAAAAATTTTACTTTACGGTGGATATCACAGCGAAATAAAATGAGCTGAATCTAAAACTGCAAGGAAAGGGAAAACCAGCCTATGTTTTGGTAGAAGAATTGGTTTGTTTTGAAGAAAAATTAATTCTTTTTGCAGAAGATATTCAGAGCGGTAAATTACTTCATTTTCAATTTCTAAAGCAATATCGTGATAAAACTAGTGCAAATGTTGACACGAGATACTTCAGCACAGTTGTAAAAAAAAATTAAAGATGAATTTTCTGACAGATTTGAGCAATTCATAACCAACAAAACCACTCTAGCATTCATAGTAAATCCTCTCAACACAAATAGTAATGAAATCCACATTGAGCCATTTGGATTTGATACTGGATCTCTAGAAATGCAATTGATCGATTTAAAAAGTAAAGCTTTGTGGAGTGGAAAATTTACAGAGTTGAAAAGCAAGTTGGAAGAGTTGGAGGTCCAGAAATGTATGTACGTAACACAACAAAAGTGGACAACTTTAAAAGAAATGCCGCGAGTTGAGGCACTTATATTCGACGCATGGAATAGTCTTCCAGATTGCTACAGTGAGGTGAAGAAGTTGGCATTTGGAGTGCTGACTATCTTTGGATCGACATATTCGTGCGAGCAAGCGTTCTCTTGCATGAATATAATTAAAAGTAAAGTAAGAAACCAACTAACAAATGAAAATTTAGAGTCGTGTTTGAAACTTAAAGCAACAAGTTATGAGCCAAATTTATCCAAACTTTCTAAAACCATACAAAGCCAATGCTCCCATTGAATTTGTTTGCTCAATTGTTTGTTATTGAAGTACAAGTTAGTGTTGTACGTAAATGTTTAATTGTTTTAATTTTTTACTTAAGTAATAAGTAATTATCTAATAATGAATAAATAGAATGATATAATGAATAAATAGATATTTCATATATAATAGATATTTTATTATATATGAAAAAAAAATAATCTATTTATTCATAAGAAAAAATATCTATTTATTCATTAGATATTTTTTCTTATGAATACATAGATAATTTTTTTTTCAAAAAACTTTATTTATGCGAGTACTAACAGGTGGGCTAGTATTATTAAATCGGCGCTACTAGTATTAAATCCATATAATTTTATAATTTTTAGTTAGCCTTAACCTTCAAAAGACACGTGTATACATTTGACAGCTGTTGCAATATTAGTATGTGAGTTATAGCATTTTTAGTGAAGCAACTTTTGTTAGTTTGAAAAAATGGATAAAAAGGAATTTTGTGTGTTAATAAAACATTGCTTTTTGGCGAAAAAAAGTACTATTGAAGCCAAGGCTTGGCTTGATAAACATTATTCGGACTTTGCACCAGGAAAATCAACCGTAGAGAAGTGGTTTGCTAAGTTTAAACGAGGCGAAATGAGCACCGAGGACGATGCACGCAGTGGACGCCCCAAAGAGGCTGTTACCGACGAAAACATCAAAAAAGTCCACAAAACAATTTCTGATAACCGTAAAGTGAAGCTGATTGAAATAGCTGAGACCCTAAAGATATCAAAGGAACGTGTTGTACATATCGTGAATGAATATTTGGATATGCGAAAGCTCTGTTCAAAGTGGGTGCCGCGCGAGCTCACAATCGACCCAAAACAACAACCAATTGATGATTCTAAGCAGTGATTGGAGCTGTTCAATCGTAATAAACCCGAATTTTTGCGTCGATATGTGACAATGGATGAAACATGGCTCCATCATTTCACACCGGAGTTCAATCGACAGTTAGCCGAGTGGACTGCACGTGATGAACACTAAAAATGCTATAACTCGCATACTAAGAGTGCAACAGCTATCAAATTTATACACGTGTCTTTTGAAGGCTAGGGCTAAGTAAAAATCATATGGATTTAATACTAGTAGAGCCATCTATGTGTCAGCCTACGAACCTTTCAGCCCACCTGTTATTTATTGTTGGCAAGAAAAAATTTTGTGGCTCTTTAAAAACTGAAATTTTGTGAATTGCCATTTTTGGCTCTTCCGACACAAAAGGTTGCCGACCCCTGGGCTAGCTAATTTCTGAGAAGGAAAACTGCCCTCTTTACTGATCCTTCAATGCTGCCTGTTCAACAGTTTCTTTTTCTCAAATTTCTTTTCTCGAAGAAACTGTTTTTTCTTCTTAAGGGTCAGAAAGTAACATATGGTAGTCAGGGCCGGATTTTCCTAAAGGCTAACTGATCCTGAAGCCCTAGGCTGATGCCTAGGGTCTCAGGATCAAGAGGGGCCAACATTCAAATTGTTAGCAAAATTAGAATTACACTATTCTAAAAACAGTAAACACTTAAACACTGAATAGAAAATAAGGAGAAATTCTACACATATGACTAATAAACAAACATAAAAATGTATTGGTTAAGATCAACGCGTTTAGTTCATTGGGTCTGTTCGTTTGTATATACTAGATTGAACCAAAGTATAGTTCATACGTTCACTGATTGCTATGGCAAATATTGGCGTCCCTTATGCTACTAAGCTCTGGTTTGTTTTTGCATAAATAAAGTGCAGATTAGTGTAGAAAAGTTTGGAACTCCAAATAACGGTAAATACTTTGGTATTCTAGAACTAGTAGCAAAATTCGATCCATTTTTAAGAGATCATATCGATCGATATGGAAATACTGGCTCAGGAAAACCTTCATTATCTGTCTAAAATTATGTGTGAGGAAACTATTCAACTTATGACAAATAAAGGGAAAGACACAATTATGGCTGAAGTGAAAAAGGCTGGCTATTTTAGCTTTTCAGTAGATTCCACTCCTGACATATCTCATACTAATCAGTTGGCCTTAATTATTAGATATGCGTCACCTGAATACGGTTTGCCAACTGAGAGATTTTTAACTTTCCTTGAGCTAAAAGATTACTCAGTGGGAAAGCGTAGCTGATTTAGTATTTAACTATATCATACTGAACTTAAAATTGATTTCAGAAAATGCCGAGGACTGTCTTATGATAATGCAGCCAATATGGCTGGTAGATACAATGGTATGCAGCAAAAAATTATCGAAAAAAAACAAGTTTGCAAGATTTGTTCCATACACTGGTCACTTTTTAAATTTAGTAGGTCGTTCAGCTGTTGAATGTTGCCTTGATGCTGTTAACTTTTTTGGTACTGTCAACGAAGTTAATATCTTTTTTTCGTCTTCCACAAAAAGATGGGCATTTCTGAAATGCGAATTATTATGAGATAAATTTATCTGAATTGAATTTTCTTTAATCTTCATTGTATTGAATATACACTCATGTCCATAAATTAAGGATAATGAAGTTCAGGCAAAGAAAGAGACAGAAGCAAAACAAATTTGACTTATTTGTAAAGTCTATTTATTAAACAAAAGGTAAAGAGCAAAAAAGATGCTATATGTTTGGCATAATTAATAAAAATTGCGATTTTTACTCCCTGGAGCAAATTTCAAAAAAGAACCTATTTACAAAAAACAGTATAACATGGTTAGTATGATGGTTAATATGGAGTATGTATCGCGGACGATGCAATACAGGCCTTACAACGCCTAGGCATGCTGAGTATCAAATTATCAATCTGATCTTGGGGAATATTACACCACTCATCAAGCAATGCCCTCCGAAGTTCCGGTTGAAAGGTGGGAGGGGGTTGACGGGCTGCAATTCGTCGACCAAGCATATCCCACACATGCTCTATTGGATTCAAGTCCGGTGAGTATGCTGGCCAATCCATACGGGTGATATCCTCCAATTCAAGGCATTCGTCTACAATGTTTGCAAGGTGAGGACGGGCGTTGTCATCCATAAACAGAAATTCAGCACCCATGGCGCCCCGAAACAAACAACGTACATGTTGTTCCAGAATGACATCCCGATAGATGTGGCCTGTCATCGTTACACTCTGAACATGCAGGTCAGTTCTGGAACCAAGAATAATTCCTCCCCAAACGAGCCCTCCTGCACCACCGTAACGGTGTCGTTCAATGGTATTCTCTTGGTGGTAACGGGTACCTGGCGCTCTCCATATGAAAGTCCGGCGAGAATCAGACTGCAAACTAAACCTGGACTCGTCGGAAAACATCACACCAGACCACTGTTGCGGTGTCCACAATGCATGCTCTATGCTCCAGGTTAATCGCAGGCGACAGTGAGTTGCGGTAAGTGGAACACATCTGACAGGCCTACGAGCATATAGACCAATGTACCCTAAGCGTCTGTACACGGTCTGCCTTGAAACTGTCCTACCGGTAGCTGAAGAGAGCTGACGAGACAGGTCTGATGCTGTGCTCCGTCTGTTTCTTTTGGCAGTAACTGCTAAATACCGGTCCTCATTCGGCGTTGTAACTCGGGGGCGACTTGTGCTGTAACATCTACTCACATTACCATCATCTTGGAATCGTTGTCAAAGCCTGGAGATGACACTCTGGGCGATTCCAAGTTCCTCGGATACTTCCAGCTGGGTACGTCCACATTCCAGTCGCCCGACAATTCTACCACGTAAAAAATCATCCAAATGCTTCCTTTGTGCCCTAACTATGCGGTTATTGCACTGAAAGGCTTTTAAAGCGCTTGTGGACAATTTTACTTCTTTGCCACCATTCCTTATATACCCCTCTCTTAAACTCTCGTCATTGTGACGTACTATCCGCGCCATCTGGTGGTTTCCTGTAATTTGCATATTCTTCTTCAAGATGTGTGTGATAATTCTACAGGTGAAATTTTTATTTCAGAGTTCAATTTCTGTGTGATTCTGAATTATCCTTAATTTATGGACATGAGTGTATTTAATTTAATTTGATGGAAAATATGATAATTTTTATTGCATATTTTATTTTTCGTATTCAAAGATTCTTATTATTTGAATTTTGTTACTTTGTAAATGTTGTGTGTTATGTTTGATTAGTTATTGTTACAAGTACTATATAGGGTGCTGAGAATAAATGTCAAAATAAGTGTTCTCAGCTTTTTTTTATTTATTATCCGTGACACATTTGTTTATTGAGATTAGTACCAACCACAACATGTTACATTTATATGGATATATATGTCACAGTAATGATGTATTTTATTATCTCTCATGTAATTTATAAACTTAAAAATGGGAGGTGAAAGGGCCTCTTTTCATCTAAATCCGGTCCTGGGTTTGATGCAAAGGAAAAATGTTCAAACATGACTAAAGTAAGAGATTAGGTTAAAAAATTTAACAAAATGTCATCACTCCTCAAACTAAATAAAAAATAATAAATAGATAGAAAATAAATACTATTTATATATTTATATTCTGCGCTGAAACGTTTGAAGAATTTTACATGTTTGGAAAATTTTAATATGAAATAAATTATAGTCTTGAGAAATAGTTTTTAGACATTGATTTGATTAAAGTAAAAATCAAATTCAAGGCATTGATTATAAGAAAGGAATGAATATCTTTTACTGAGTTATTATGTTCAGAAAGTTTTATTGAACTACATAAATGTCACATTTACACAGTTAATGTAACCACATTTACACAGTTCGATAAAACAATCGATTACTGTGAATTTGTGTAATATGTTGATAATCGTTCTGATGGATAATTGAATTTTCAATTTTACCATTCTCATTTATATTTATATTTAAAAAACTTATATAAGTAAAATGCATTATAATATTATATAAGTTATTAATTATAATATTATATAAGTTGTTTTAATAATGCTGAAACAAGTATATAAATTAAAAAGTTTGTGTATTTATATTATTAATTATGAAAAGGTTACAATTGTGTTAACTATGAACTTTTGTAAATTTTAAATGAATAAATTGTTAACTTTTGTTAAGCTAAAAAACTATCGAATTACAGTGCAGAAGCATTTTTGATGTGTGAAATAATTAATTCACTAATATAGTAGATCCAAAATAGAATTTAAAGTATAAAATTAAAGTGTAAATGTAATTAATCCATTTACAAAGGTTATGTTAAGGAGAAAACCTTTTCACCAGATATTACATTTCAAAATATACATGTTTTCCATTTCAAATTAGCCAGTAATTTCTGGAACATCATTAATAAAGGAATCTTAATTTTTATTGGATCTTTTTGGTACGAAACCAAAATCAATGGAAAACTTTATGTAGTCCTTCTGTAATTAAATAAAATTATTTTTAACGATATTGCGATAAAATGAAACTGAATGTATAATTGTGTTCCTTTTGCTTTAGTTGTTTTTTTGTTTAATCATTTTGTATTTTAGTTTAGATATTATGCTCTTATACATATATACTTGAAAGGTTTTTAATATTATAATATATTTTTATTATCAAAAATTTTTATTGATTTTTTGAAGTTACAAATGTGCCGATTCATGCAGGTATAAAGTGATAGATAACCTTGAATTTGATTAATAAGTTGATAAACGTTCTATTGGACATTTTAAATTTCAATTTTACCTTCTTCATTTATATTTATATTTAAAAAAATATATATATAGGTAAAATGTATTGTAATATTTATTGAAGTTGTTTCATTAATGCTAATATATTATATATAAATTAAAAAATTTGTGCGTTTGTATTATTTATAATAACGCACAAATTGGGACAGTTAATATATTCCAAGTTGTTGATGTATAGATATGATACATATAAAAAATTATAATAATAATCGGAAAGAAAAAAAAAAATTTGTCGAGATTTTTTTCTTCTTCTAAAGTGTTAATAAATAAATAATCAGGTAATAGGTTGGAGTATCAAATTCGCTGGTGGCATTGTAGTCACTGCTTTCAGAAACAAACTCGACGATGATTGTGACATCATGTATAAAAGCGTCTCGTATGGATAATCAGTCTTCCTGATGGGAGTTTTCTGGGTTTTCAGAAAAAAAAATCAGCAGAAAAAGCAAAATTTACTTGATGATAACCAAAATAATTTTTTTTCTTGATGTATTTATTATATAAAAAACTTCACCTAAATTAAAATTATTTCTAAATGTTCTCTATAAGCATTATAAAATTTCTCCTCAAATTATTTTTCCTGAAAGAAAAAAAACTTATTTAAATTGGTAAATGACAACAACAAAATTTTGCAATAAGTAAATTATAATACTGAAAAGATTTTTGATTTCTAAGGAAAATAATGTTTTATACTTTTAAATTATACAAAAACTTTAAATATTGTTTAAAGAATTATGAATAACATTTATTAAATTTTAGCTCAGAAAAAACTGAGTCAATGTAATGTTATTAACGTTAAAGAAATATTTCTTTAAAAGAAAAAAATATTAAACAACTGATTATTAATTCAAGGCAGTTCTTTGTCAAAGTAATGAAATTTAAAATTTTTAAATTGAAAAATTTGTCATACAATATATATATAATATGTGTGTGTGTTTCAGGTATGTATTGCAGATTGCATTTTTTAAACATCACTCTTGAAAAATCTAGCTTTTGTTGTTTTAGTTTTGAGTTATAAATTAAAATTTGTTTTATTTGAATTTGTGAACGAATGAATAAATTCCACACGAAATAAGTAATAAATTAAGTTTCAAGTTAAAGTATATAGCTGATACAAGTTAAATATAATTTATTTAAAGAATAATTCCTCTTTGTAGATGATCACTTCCAGCAGTTAATTTCAGAGCCTCTCGAAAAGGTTTGATCACTTTGTTTATATTTATTTAAAATCAATTCCTAATCAATAAAATTGAAGTGGCAATTAAGTGAAAAATTCTTGTAGAGTTGTTTCATTATATTAAAAATATTAGAGATATTAAGAGAAGAAAAATTGTATTTCTGAATATTAAAGTTTTTAGGGCCTGAATGGCCGAGTGGCTAGCGCTCTGGCGCTCGGTACCACAGATTTCGGGTTCAAATCCCGGCGGTGCCATGGCTGTTTGTAGTGGTTTGGAATCTACTTTAAACCGTAGGTCCCGGTCCTAATAGGATCGTAGAGCGTTGCGGGGACATTGTTACTCCGCGTCCGTGGCTTATCTTCAAGTTACACGCACCCCCTGATTAATGCAAAGTGAGTAACATCTGTGCAGAGCTTGCCTTAAGGCGACCAAGCTGTCGAAGTGTTTGCCAGCTGCATTAGAACAAAAAAAAAATACACTCAAGAGCCAAAACATTATGACCACCTGTCAATAACGAGTTGGCCCACCTTTGGCGAGCAACATAGCTTCAACCCGCCTTGGCATAGATGCCACAAGTCCTTGGTAGATGGCCGGAGACAGATTGCACCAGATGTTTAAGCAACGGTCACGCAAATCCGAGATATTGCGAATTGGTGGTCTTTGAACTCTGAGCTGCCGTCCCAGGACATCCCAAATGTGTTCTATCGGATTGCGATCCGGTGAGTTAGGCGGCCAGGACATTAACTGGAATTCAGCATCATGTTCCTGGAACCACTCCAACACAATTTTAGCCTTGTGATAAGGAGCGTTGTCCTGTTGGAACATTTCATTTCCAGCTGGAAAAACAAAGGCCATGTAAGGGTGCAACTGGTCCGCAATGATGTTCAGATACCCTGTAGCATTCATGATCTGCTCTCTACCACAACCACGGGTCCCAGAGACGCCCAAGAGAACGTCCCCCAAAGCATAATACCGCCACCACCGCCCTGTGTATGACCTACTGTACATTGAGGGAGCAACTGTTCGCCTGGAAGACGGCGTATCCTGACACGGCCATCGGCGTGATGAATGAAAAACCATGATTCATCTGACCAGGCAACTCTCTCCCACTGATCTATGGACCAGTCACGATGTTCCCGGGCCCAGCGCAGGCGCAGTTGGCGATGACGCTTGGTCAGCAAAGGCACACGAGTGGGACGTTTGCTGCGTAGCCCCATATCCAACAGTGTCCGCTGAACAGTGTTCTCCGGTACTATTCTACTTGGCCCTGAATTGTATTGGGCTGTCAGCTGAGCCATTGTCTGGCTCCGGTTTTGCTTCACCATACGGGACAGTCTCCGACGACCTTTTTCTTTGATAGCGTGTGGACGTCCAACACCATGTCGTCTACTGCTGGTTTCACCGTCATTCATCCACTTTGCATGAGTACTAACAACTGTAGATCGCGAACAACCCACGAGTCGTGCAGTTTCAGAAATACTTGTTCCGAGCCTTCGAGCCATTACAATCTGCCCTCTATCAAAGTCGCTTAGATCCGCAGCCTTTCCCATCGCACACAGAAGTAAGTGAAAGAATGATTCTTCAGACTCTCCAGCAGCAGTTAAATACCACTTCCACCTGATCACGTGCCTTCCACGTCATCCAGGCGAGTTCATTGCAAAATGTAGGGGTGGTCATAATGTTTTGGCTCTTGAGTGTATATATATATATATTAAAGTTTTTGATTTATAACAGTTGCAAACAATGCATTCCTAGTAATATTTTTGATTACACTATACTCAGATTTTTACAATCCAGAGACATGACATCTATACATTAAACGATAATTGTTTTTTTAAGAAATAGAACCTTATTCTAGGAATTAATTCCTTGTTTTTTGCTTAAAACCTTGGGCTGCTAATTTATATGTATATTTTCTGAATCTTTCTTTATACGAAATACCTACTTACTCTGAATTATAAGAATATTATTTGGTGGAGGAACTAGATCAAATACGTTACGGTCCTTCATTATATGAAGTACTTGCATTACATTGTCTCATTTCAATTTATCGGAACTAAATTGATTTTCTTAGAACGATTTAGGGCATGCAATTCATCATTTGAAGGATATTCAGTATTTTGAAAACTGGTAACGTTGTTATAATCGTCCTTTTAGGATTTAAAATATTAGGTTTAAAGTTAAATTTAACCGGAGATAATTTCGATTTTACTTTCATCACAATATTTCTTGACCCCCCTTTAAAGATCTTAGTCTTGTTTTAGTATTAAATGGATAATAATAAACATCAACGCGTTCATTATCACGAGTCTTTCTACCCTGTTCTAATCACTAATATTTAAAGGGAAAATGTTTTTAGCAATTTCCTCAACTTTAATTCTTTCTACTAGATCAATTCTTAAATGATTTTCAGAATCAGTTAGTTCATTAGACTTAATTCGTAAATCAAACTTTGCGTTATTTTTTCAAACAGACACCCAACACCTTCTTTAGTTTCATCGATTTTTACGTGAATCGTTTCAGTCATTTTACATTCGTTATGAATGAAAATCCTATAATCTTTAGTGCTCAAAGCGTAGCCAACTAAAATTCCAAGCTTAACTTGAGGTTGAAGTTTATTCCTGTTAACTTTATGCATATGTACAAATGCAAGTGACTTGGAAAATTTTAATGTATTTTACTGAAAGTTTGTGTCCACTCCAAATCTCGAATAGAGTTAAACTTTCTGTTAATTTATGCTCATCCTATTTCTAATATGAACAAATGTAACGGACGCTTGCGGTTAAAAACGCGATTAAAAGCTACTGTCATGAAAAATAGCTTGTACTCCGTCCATTGCAGCCCGGTTGAATTTTTCAGTACCGTCATTCTGCTGAGCAATATAAGTGTACGTACGTTCACGTTTGATACCTAATTTACCAAGCAAATCTTCAAATTGCTTATGTATAAACTCTAGCCCATTATCTGTTCTTGTGCATTTAAATTTACAATTAGTTTCCATTTCTACTTTAGCTAAATACTTTTTAAAACAAGTGAAAACTTTACTCTTTAAATTTTACATATCTGTGAAAATATAAGAATCGCCTTTTACAAATTTCTCGACACAAACGCACACAATTATATTTAACTATTTTCTCAATGCAAAGCCTTTCCTTTTAAAACCTTTCCTTTACCTACAATGAGTCCTTTACAAATCAATAGGAGATTTGCTAAAGTATAAACCTGCTATTTGACGATTACGTTGATTTCAAACTGGCAATCCCTATGTCCACTATATTTTATAACTACTTTATTTGAAGTATTACTTTCCCCTATATTCTAGTAATCAACTCTTCAATCATAATGGGAGGTTGACAGGGGTGGTTGTTTTCTGAAATTTCTGAAAAATAGAAGCTACCGGTTCTGAGAATTCCAGTGTAAGCCATAATCACCCATGGGCATTAGTCGTCCCCGAAAAAAGAATCCTCTTTTTGCTGAATTGTTACGAGTTTTAAGCGAAAAAAGATAAACCTAATGGTCATTTTAATATTTTTTGAAATGATATGTACGGCATATGAGTTGATTCTCTGTCAATCAGAGAATCAGAGTTTGACTTGTGAGATATTTTTATTTATCTGTAGGGTATTATTCACGATTCACTTAGGTTGTCCCCAAGTATATTGTTTAGCATGCTAGTTTGCAATCTAACATTAAAGATCATTTAAAGCCCGCGCTCAAGAAGACCTCTATAACCGTGTTTCTTAAAAGTCCTGGAAGAATGCTATCCCAAATCTATGTAATGTTCTAAGGCGTAGAGCAGTCGCTCATTTCCGACTAGCCACTGGACATGACTGTCTGCGTAACCATCTTTACAGACTCAAAATTGTTCCTTCCCCGATATGCACTCTGTGCAGCTCTGGAGAGGCTATGGACTCCACACATCTACTGCACTGTCCTGCTCTGAGCAAGACTTTTCTCGCCGAGCAATATTGGGAGGCTAGAGATATGTTAGATTAATGAACTCTGTTGCAGCATGTTTTGTTGTTTTCTATGTTCTTTTTTTTATTTTTCGTTGTTCTGTAACTGTTCATAATCTGCCATTGGAAAAAAAAATTTGTTATTAAAAATATGCACCTCATAGGTTTCAGAGTAAGGAAATGGTTGTCACAAAGCTTACGAACCAATAGAAGGACAAAATAAATTGAAAGAAATGGAAATTTATACTTTCGAAGAAAGCATATTGCGGCTAAATAAATTTAATTGTCTATTAGCATAACCCAAGATACATGGACAAATACTGAAATATCATCATACACATTTACAGGATTTCGATTTGATTGGTCATTAAAATGACATGTTCCTGCCAAATGCCATCTAGTATCATTGCTCCGATTATACAGTTTTCATTTTTTAAAAGCATCTTCGTAATTTTTTAAGATACAAACTTGAGAGATTTTGAATCACCAGAATTATTAAAAACTCTATACTTAGCTCTGTTATTGTCTTTATTAAAAGGAATCTTTTTTATTAAAACTTTTTAAGAAATCGTATTTATAATATTATGTAATTTTCGAATTGAAAGAAATCACATTTGTAATTGTATGTAATCACATTTGTAATTCATTTATTAATTGTTATTGAAATATTTGCATATATATGATTAGCATTTTCATTATATTAAATCGTACACAAAGTTTAATTTTAACTACTTAACTGTCATTTACTATATTAATTACTTTTGTTTTAATAATTTAAAGAAAATTCCATCTTTTTTCAACTCAGAAATTGTTTAGTTAATTTTATACTATTACTAGTATTACTGTTATACTTTATCATCGTAATAAAATTAGATAAAATATTAATTTGGCTTGATCTATCTCATTTGCACTGTGGATCAACTTTAATTTTATTTAATTATTTTTAATTTTTATAGGTATAATTAAACAGAATATAGAAATACTTACTTACCAGAATATATAAAAATATAGAAATACTTACTTAGAAATACTTTACTTGAATGTGTGCTAAATTGCTTCATTACAAAGTTATTAAAATGATAAATAGCATCCCTTGGTACTTTAAAATTCATCCCAAGGGCCCCTATAAAATTTCTTAACTCACTTTCAAATATATTAAAAAAATCAAAAATTTATTCCGTTTTTGATATCAATAATCTCACTATGGGAAAAGCTTAAAATAGTAATAGATATTTTAGGGTGATCCATGTCATCTTAGGTAAAATAACATTAGTTATGAAGAAAGGTCCCTATATTAACATTATAAGAAATATTTACTTTAATTTCCTTTTGAATATGCTAGTTTCCTAACTTAACTTTATTTGTTTATAAATGAGTTCCTTTCCTTTTATTTCGTACTTTTAATATTATATAATATCCAAGTTCTTGTGATTGAGAGTCTGATCACACTGATTAGCTTCTTGATTCTTGTTACACTGATTGGAAAAATTTAACTTTATATCAGTTAAATTATTAGAATGAATATTTGTTATGGGATATTTTGCTCTGATTTTAAATTTGAATAATTTTTTTTTTTTTTTTTTTTTTTTTTTTTTTTTTGTAACGGGTAGAGTTTTTTTTTTTTTTTTTTCTTCTTTTGCTATACGAAATTAATAAGTTCATACTGTTGTAAAGTGATTAGTTTTATTTAATTTACTTAAATGTAATAATCTAAATCAAAATGTAATTTTTAATGATTTTGTTTGAGGAACATTTCTTTTTAACGTCCAGCTATAGTCTGAAAGCATATTTGGATTCCCTTTTTTCTCACAACGTTTTACCATTGTTAAAAAATCTTGGCAGAATCGCTAGCCGTGTTCATCATTCATAGCGCCGAGATTTTCAGGAAATAAGTCCAAATGGGAATCCAGAAAAATTATTTTTAGGAACATGTTGCATCCCAGAACTTTATAATTTTGGCGGAATTCTGAAAGCAGTTCTCCATATTTCTCAGCTATTTTATTGTCCCGAAGTTCAGTAACAACAATTTCAAAAGACTTCCATGCAGCTATTTTAACCCTATTCAAATTTTCCTCAAAGTCATGGTACTTCATAAGCGTCCTTAATTGTGGACTTACAAATAGACCCTCTTATATTTTAGCCTCACTAATCTTAGGGAATCCTCTTATAGTAGATAAATAGGGAAATCCTTGGCCGCGTAGCGGCCACTAGCTCCTTCATTGTAAAATGTTGAAACATAGCGGTGGTTTCATGCCCTTTGAGTTAATAAGAAAAATAGATAATTAAATGCCCTTTTTTAAAAAAAGAATTATTTATTTAATAAAATTATAAAATGAAAAATAATAAAATTTCAAAAGTGTAGATGTTGATGAAATCAAAAAATTAAACAGAATGAGTAAAGGTCAAATTAGGAGAAAAAATAGCTTAGGAGAAAAGCGAACTTTTTTCATCTAGACAGTTGTGGGTAATAAATTAGTCTGAGTAGGAAAAAATCGTCAGGATAAGGAATTAATTAAAAATATTTAGAACAGTGCGAGGTCTTTTGCTATGTTTGCGGGAAGAAATATCATGATCGTAATTTTGTAGGATATTTAAAACAGGGTTATTGATGTTTTGCATATCATTATAGAATTTAGTAGAAATTTTGTGAACAAATTATCTTAAACTTGGAATCGAGAGAGAGCGTCGAATATCGTCATTACGAAAGTACGAGGGTGAATTAGTTAATATTCTTAGAGTTTTGTTCTCAAGCCTTTGAATAATTTCAAAATTAGAACGTGCAACAGAACCCCAAACTGGGCTTGCATAAGTTAATAGTGGACGAAGATAAGAGAGACATATTAGTATTTTGAGATTAAGAGATAAAGCTGAATTTCTATTGATTAAAGGATAGATAATTCTAAATTGAGTATTGAATTTATTTCTAAGGTTGTAGATATGCGATCTGTAGTTAAGTTTACTATCAAGAATAATTCCTAAGTACTTATTTTCTTTAGACTAGGTGATACAATTATTATATATTTTTTGTGCTTTTAGTGCAGGAGTATTTTTATCCATCGCCTTAACAAAATATTTCATTAATTTCAGTTCGTTGGCAGAGGAAGAAAATATACGTGTTCTGGCTTTTCAAGTGGTTAAAAAGTTACATTTTTTTTTGTCCAGGTATCAGATTTCTTTTACGCCATTGCTTCTTGACAAAATGATTTTTGGAATTTGCAATTATATTCGCATAGAAAACAAAACATTCGCAACAGAAAACTTAAATTATCTTTTTTGGAGACCAAACGAAAGTGCTATAACTTTCAAATCCCTACATATATTCCAAGAATGCTGTTGATATTATATCTTCGGTATCAAAACTTCACGTAGTCATACGTCTCTTTCATATGAGCTGCATAAGAAAGAGGAATCGAAGGTTTCTCATTTCTAAACTAAACTTGTAAACATGCTTTGAAGAAGAAGCACGGCTTTTAAATTGAGTTTAGAGGAAAATCTATAAACGACACCCATTCCTTAGGATCATGTTAGTCTCCTAACTCCCGCACTAATGAATTAGCATTATTATAATACAATAAATTGCCTTCTGCAGAGAACAAGGTGTAGAAATTTTGTTCCCGTGGACATTAAAAAGAAGAAATTGTTGATCCGTTCAGAAGGATATTCCAGCACTTTAATCTGTACGCCAACAGTTGTAAGTGATTTTTTGACAAGTTTTGAATACGAACTAGAACATAGTGTTTAGATTGATTGATTCTATGAGGTTATCTAGACGTTACACCAAAATCTGGCTCTTCTTCTGGATGTAGTCTTTTTCTGGACTTAATTGTAATCTCCATCGCCAGGTTTTCTGAATGTAAACTTTAGTTTTCAGGTGGCTTTGGGATTGAAAGCTCGATGCTTTGAGGAGCAGGCCTGATATCTGGCTGAAGACAGGTTGGAATGTTTAATGGTCTTTTTTGTCTTGCTTGTTACTCCAGAAATTTTTGTAATTCAGAAATAACAGCCCATAGAGTGGTCTTTTCGTTCCCTGCATATCATTGGAATTGTAAATGACATTGAATTACGTTAAGCCGACCATTAAGTAATGTTACACAAGACACACAGCAAATATGAGGGGCCCAAGATTTGTCTTGATCACCAATTTAACACCCAAAATAAAGGCCATATGCCTTTATTATTAAGTTCATCTTCGGGGTTTTTTTTTGCCTTTTTTATCTTTTATTTTAGTAATATTCCTTTTCTAGGACTTCAATGTTAGTTTACCACTTACATATTAGAAATTTTTTGGATGTTTTCCACAATTTCACTGCATTCTAACAAATTTATAAGTACGTATTACGTAATTTGTACGTAGAAATTTGGGTAGATTTTCGTTCAAAAATAAACCTTTTAATGTAAAGTAAATACGAGTTGTTCCCTTAAATTAATACAAACATCTTTTTTATTCGACATGAATGTCTAAACTAAACGGAAGTAGCTCGTAAGCGCCGATACTATCAAGTTGCTAGACTTGTTTTGACAGGTATGACGTCTCTGACAATGATATCTTTATTGAAATCTATATTATCATACATTGTTGGAGACCATCTTTTGATAAAACCCCAAAAAAAGAGTGTTACATCAAACAAGACACTTTGCTCTCGGCAAAATATATGCAAAATTATTATCGACTTGTATTTTTATGACGACCTATTGATGGAAAATGGAATACAAATTATAAAAATTGAACTACTTCTACTTTCACTGTTAAAAAAGGGAATTTTCCCGCTAGAATAAAAATGGAAAAGAACGTAGTTGGCGTTCGAAGTAGAATAAAGATGCTGTAATTGTGAAAATTGATTATCGTCTTTTATTTTGCCGTCTGAATTTTAATAACACTACGCAACCTTTACAATACCGCCACATACTTGGTGACCCGTGAATTGTTTGCAAACAGTGAATTATTTACAAAATGACTGAAAGTAATGAATCGGCGAAAAAAGATGAAGTAGCGCGGGTAAGTGTCAAAATACCTCCTTTTTGGGCAGAAAAACCAGAAATATGGTTCTTTCAAGTTGAAGCACAGTTTTCAATTTGTGGAATAACAGCCGAGGATACAAAATTCAACTACTTAGTTTCACAATTAGAACCGAAATTTGTTGAAAGTTTGTGGGACATTATAAGTGATGATAATAGAACAAAATATACCGCTGCAAAAGAACGTTTGCTGAATACTTTTAAAGAAAGCGAAAATAAGCGTCTTCAGAGACTACTGACAGGACTTGATTTGGGAGATCTTAAACCCAGTCAACTTTTACAAAAAATGAGAAACCTGGCTACTGACGGAATAACTGATAAGGTGCTAACAACATTATTTCTACAAAAAATGCCTGACTCCGTGCGGAATATTTTACTAGTTAGTGAAGAAGGAATTGAGAAACTGTCATTAATGGCGGATCGTATTCTTGAAATGCAACCAAAACAAGAACTTTACTGCGTAAGCAATACTGTTTCATCAGGATCAGATGCCATAACTGAGTTACGACAACAAATTGCATCTTTGGATAATAAACTTGAAAAACTGAGTGTCACAAGGAACTCTCGCTCCCAAACAACAAATAGCGGTCGATACTCTTCTTCTCATCGAAGTAAGTCTCGCAATCGCTCTGACAATCCTTCTGGCAAATATTGTTATTACCATTTTCGTTTTCGAGAAAAATGTTTTCCTGATAAATGCAAAGCTCCATGTGCATGGAAAAATAATCCTTCGGAAAACCAGAATCAGCAACAGAATTAACGGCAGACTCTGCTGCTGAAAATACAAAACATTGCCGTCAATACCGTCTATTTGTCAACGACAAAAAAACGGGTTTACGCTTTTTGGTTGATAGTGGAGCGGACGTAAGTCTTATTCCTTCTACTTCTAAACACAAATTTATTAGTGACTATAAATTATATGCTGCAAACAATACTGCAATCGATACTTTTGGTACAGAAATTTTAAATCTTGATCTAGGTTTACGCCGAGAATTTCAATTCCCGTTTATTGTGGCCAAAATTAGTAAACCTATACTAGGTGCAGATTTTTTAAATAAGTTCAATTTATTAATTGATATAAAGCATAAAAGATTAATTGATGGTGTAACTAACCTTGCAGTTTATGGTGACATTGCACCCATCTCTATTAATGAAAGTGTAAATACAACGAGCAGCTTATGTAAATATTCTGATTTATTTTCTATGTATCCCAATATAACAAAACCAAATTTTCTTGTTTCAAATGTTAAACATAATGTAAAACATCATATTATAACTAAAGGACAACCTATAAATTGTAAAGCAAGACAATTAGATCCAAAACGGTTGGAAATAGCTAAAAGAGAATTTAAATATATGCTAGACAATAACATCATTAGTCCATCTAGCTCAGAATGGGCAAGTCCATTACATATAGTAACAAAGAAAGATGGTTCTTTTCGTCCATGTGGTGATTATAGAAGATTGAATGATTTAACTATACCTGATCGATATAACATACCTCGAATCCAGGATTTTCAACATATTTTAACTAATAAAACTATATTTTCTAAAATTGACATTACTAAAGCATATTATCACATTCCTGTAGCAGATGAAGATAAGGCAAAAACTGCCATCATCACACCTTTTGGACTTTATCAATTCAATGTGATGAGTTTTGGTCTCAAAAATGCCCCTGCAACATTTCAAAGGTTTATAAATGAAGTTCTTTATGGTCTAGACTTTGTGTTTCCATACTTAGATGATGTGTTGATCGCCTCTTCTTGCGAGGAAGAACATCGTTCACATCTTAAAATAGTTTTCCAGCGTTTAGATAAATATGGTCTACGGATTAATATTAGCAAATCAGTTTTGGGAGTACCTGTAATAGATTTTTAGGCTATCAAATATCTGCGGAAGGTTCACTACCTCAACCTCAAAAGATCAAAGCTATCATAGAATATCCATTGCCAGAAACTATGCACGAATTACGTTCCTTCTTAGGAATGATCAATTTTTATCGTAATTATATAAATAATGCCGCAAAAACTCAAGCCCCTCTACATGAACTTTTGAAAGGATCTACAAAAAAAGATCGACGCAAAATACCATGGACCGATGAAACTAGACAAAGTTTTGAAAAATGCAAACAAGATGTTGCTCAAATAGCGTTAATGGCATATCCCAACTCGGATTACCCTCTGGCACTTCTCACAGATGCATCTGATTGGGCTATTGGATCAGTTATTCAACAAAAAGACCAAAATGGATGGAAGCCAATTGCATTTTTTTCTAAAAAACTTAATGATGCTCAGAAAAATTACAGCGTTTATGACCGTGAACTTTTGGGTATATATTTATCCATTAAACATTTTAAGCATTTACTTGAAGGTCGAGATTTTGATATTTATACTGATCATAAACCGTTAATATTTGCTTTTAAGCAAAACAATGATAAAGCCTCCCCTAGACAACTAAGACACCTACAATATATCTCACAATTCTCTACTAACCTATACCATATCAGTGGTCGAAACAATGTAGTAGCAGACAGACTGTCTAGAATTGAGCACATCGATTCACCTATTGTCGATTATGACTTGATAGCTGATGCACAAATTAATGATGATGAACTGCAACAATTGAAATTACATTCCAAATCATTACATTTTAAAGAACACCAATTGCCATCAGGAAAGCTCTTGTATTGTGATACCTCTACTTCCAGTATCAGACCATTCATACCAAAAATTTTTCGAATGACAATATTTAATACAATTCACACTTTAGCTCATTCTGGAATTCGAACTACTGTAAAAGAAATAACTAAAAGATTCATTTGGCCAGATATGAAAAAAGATGTTAAACAGTGGACTCAAACTTGCATCAACTGTCAGAAAAATAAAATAACTAAACATACAAAATCAGAATATTCCCAATTTCAAGCACCAGATGAGAGATTTAGTGTCGTTCATATAGATTTAATTGGACCTTATTCACCTTCCAATGGATACACATACTGCTTGACGTGTATTGGTCGGTTTACCTCTTGGATGGAAGTGGTACCGTTATCAAATATCACTGCAGAAAGTATAGCAAAAGCTTTTTATGAGCATTGGATTACCCGATTTGGTGTACCTACTTGTGTTATTACTGACAGAGGCACTCAATTTATTTCAGAACTATTTCGAAGTTTAGCTGCGCTATGTGGTGTTAAAGTAAACCATACGTCTTCTTACCATCCTCAGAGTAATGGAAAAGTTGAACGTCTTCACCGTACCTTGAAAACAGCTATTCGATGTCATAACAACGTTCGTTGGACGGACACATTACCAACGGTTCTTATGGGTTTGCGAGCTGCTCTACATGAGGACTCTAAGTATACAATTGCTGAAATGGTTTATGGAAAAACTATTAAATTACCAGGCGAATTCTTTGAAGAATCCAAATTTCCAATATCTGATGATAATTTTGTAAGCAATCTCCGAAAACAGATGGCCGACTTAAAACCATACCAATCCAAAAACAAATGTAAACAAAAGATATTCATTCCAAAAGATTTGTACACATGCTCACATGTATTTCTGCGAATTGACAGAGTTAAAAAACCTTTAGAACCCCCATATGAAGGACCCTATTTGATATTGCAAAGATCCCCGAAAAACTTTCTTCTATCAATTAAAAATAAACAAGTTAATATTTCAGTGGATAGACTGAAACCGGCATATGTGTTACAACCTAATGAACTTCTGAATCCAACGTCCTTAAATGATCATACATCTCTGCCGAGTGAGCAAACATTTATACCAAGTCAGCAAGTTGTACAACCAAACACAACAACACGTTGTGGAAGACAAGTAAAACTTCCTGTTCGTTTCAATGACATTATTGACTTTTCTTCAAAATTATAATTTGTTCATGTCCATTTTAAAAATTAACTTGATTTATTATATGTAAATGTTTATATGTAATTGTATTTGTAATTATTTTGTGCAATTTAAATTTGTATCAATGTGTATTTGTTCGCTAATATTTGTATAGATATATTAATACTTCTATCATTTTCAAAGTAACGTAACTTTGTTACTGGTAGGGGAGTGATGTAGCGACACCTATTGATGGAAAATGGAATACAAATTGAACTACTTCTACTTTCACTGTTAAAAAAGGGAATTTTCCCGCTAGAATAAAAATAGAACGTAGTTGGCGTTCGAAGTAGAATAAAGATGCTGTAATTGTCAAAATTGATTATCGTCTTTTATTTTGCCGTCTGAATTTTAATAACACTACGCAACCTTTACAATACCGCCACAAATTTATATTAAAAAGATCTTAAGCGTTCTGTAATTTATATGTTTTTGTGGCGCGGAAAGTGTTTTATATGGGGTGTTCTATCACTCCTTCCATAATCTGCTAACCCAATTCAGAATATCCGGGATGCTCTAAGGAGATGCATTTGTGCACTTAACCAGTCCCCTACAACCATTCAGTATCTTCACACTGTCTTAATACAGTAAAAGGCTTTTCTATCAAATGAGTTGATAAACACCATATTGATCATGAAACATTGTTGTCAGATTTGAAGAGCTGAACTAGTATTTAACGACGAACAAACTGGTTTGCTCCGAAGGTGCAGTAGCGTGTACATGCTCTTCTTATGGCCGTTCGGAAAAACGCACTGCAACTCATGGTTACAAGCGAGATTTTCTCCCTTCACGCCTTGATAAAAGATGGTGTCAATTGTTTTCAAACATTGATAAAAGAAACAGATGACTGATTTGTTAATAAAAAATAATTTATGAAGTTCTGGGAATAAGGTATACAGAACTCAAATATTAGTTAATCGACTTAAAACAAAGAATTAAAGATCATGGCGAATGTTCCGATGCCAAAAACTATTAAAAAGTCTAAGAAAGACACTCCTGAACCCAACAGTTCCTCCCAGCCCAGTAAAAGACACACTACCAAGTTGTAGGGTTTTATGATCAAGACGACTCCAATCCAAATTGATAACATATTTCAAGAACTAGATTCTGACTCTTCACATCCAATTGTTGAAGATTCCACTATTACCATGACAGACAATTATTTTTAGGTTTTGCAACTCTTTTGTACTTTTCAAGTAGTTGCACTTATAAGGCATATGAGATGACAGAATATTTTTACAATTCATTATGTTTACATTTGGTAGCATTTCGTTTTGAAGATAGTTAATAAATTCTCAAACGCTTTTAAGGAAATATTTTATTTTAATAAAGAGAAATTTAATTTACATGAAATGAAATTATTATTAAATTTGTTTACAAGACTAAGGTCTAATATTCATCATATTGGACTTCTCAAAGAGAATAATTTTCTTGAAAACTAATTATATTTTTTAATTATTTGTAAGAAGTCTGAATTATCTGTCTTTTTAAATTATATTTGATTTCAGCATTAATAAAAATTGGTTAAAAAGTGTAGTCTTTCATAAAAATTATTTGAATTCTATAAGGCTAACCATATATATAAAATAAATATTAGAACCAACATGGTTCGATTATTTTGATGAAATTAAGAATTCTAATTCAATTTTGAGGAATTTTTAAATTACTATTAACCAAATATTAGCAGACATAGTTTGACCATAGTAAATTTTAAAATATATTGGATGAATGAAACAGAAATTTAAAAGAAAAGAAAATACTTATATTTTTTATAACTGAATCGTGTTTTTAATGCAATTATTATAAAAAAATTGTACACTTTTATTTATTTTTTGAAACAAATGTTTTTAATACTTTACTTTACATAGAATTTTAATAAATTTGTTGATGAATATTATAAAAAAAACTTTCCTGCAATAATTAATGTTTATATTCATTATTTTATGCTTGACGCATAATGTATCGGAATGTCTAATAATTGAATATAGATTATATATAAAGTAATAAATAAATTTAAGAAAATTTCAATATTTTTCTATTTATTTCCTATGGATTTCTGAAATAAAACATTAAAAATATTATAACAATATTCATTCCAAATATTGTAAGATTAAAAAGTGCTAATAAAGCATATGAAGAACTTAAATAAACAAGAAAATAATTAGTGACTAACATCATGTGAAAGAAACATTAAAATTAATGTCCCTCTTAAAATCAAACATAATGAGAACACAAAAAGGACTATGGAATAAGGACAATAGAAAAAGAAGTTTCTACCCCAGAACATAAAAAGTTACTTCACTTAATTTTAAAAAGGATTTCCCTTTATTTAAATATTTTTATTATTTAGAATTTAAATGAATGACTATATTTTACTTTAAACTGAATCGCTATTTTTTACCTCACCAAAACAATCCTCCAAAAAAAACTAGAAAGGTTCATACAAAATTTCTCTTACCTTTCCAGTTCCCAGGAATATTAAGAGTGAGATATCCAAAGGGGCGGGATGTAGACAATTAATTCCAATATCTATTTACAATACTTTTATTCAGCATATTATAATGACGAGATGACACAAAAAATTATTGGACATACAGATAGAAAAACCGCATCTTGGCGCGGCTAACTACTAACAAGGAAGTACCTAAGTTCAGAGCGCGAAAAAAGTTCTTAAGCCTAAGTACGGTTGGTTACAGTTAAGAGAGGAAAAGTGTTCACGTGACAAACAAATCAAAAGTTCTAGTTCGACATCATTTTCGACACTATTTAAAAATATATTTTAAAAGAAAATTTCAATTCTTTTAAAATATTAATTATGATCACAAAAAAAATAAGAAAGAAATATGTAAATCATAACAATTAATTTATAATTAAACAATCATAACAATCAATCAATTAATTGTAAATCATAACAATTAATTTATAATTAAAAACCAATTTATTTTAATTTCCTAGAAAATGTTTTTTACTAAAATATATTGATATGGCATTCTACATTTATAATTTTAGTTTTACAGTACAAATGTCGCAGTAAGATAAAATTTCAAACAATTTATTGATGAATAAAAGTTCTTTCCTGTATTATTCATTATAAAACTTTCCAGTATCATTCTTCGTTTGCATTTATTTATCTTCAATGCGTCTTATGTTACATTACTGAGACTTTCATTTTTTAAACCCACCTTCTGAGAAAAATCAGCTCCTCTAAGATTTTCATTTTACAAGTGATTATCTAGATTTTTCTTCCTAGATCATTTTCTTCCAAGAGTGATCTTTCAGATTTCCCTAACTTTTTCCCTATCCAGCTAAGGATTTTCCTCTCTCTACTCATCCGTATGTTTAAGTTGAGAATCTATTTTAAAAAATGTGTTGAATTATGTGCGACTATTTGGAAATTATTATTATGTAACGTTTGATGGAAATTGTAAATTTTAAACAACTAATAGGCGAGTCAAGTAAAAATTTTAAATCTTTATTCTTGAAACAAATCAAAAGAGACAATCTAGTTTATCTCTTAATAAATAAACTTTGCAAAATCTTAAAATGGTATTAGTTTGTCAACAAAAGATGTAAAAATCTATAAAAATGGCCATTAAAAGAATAAGGTAACGTCTTACTCATTTCAATAGAATTGCGTCTCAGATTAATTTTGTCTTATCTCTGTTTTTGATTGTTAGCTTATGCTTGCAGCTAAATCGTCTAATGTTTAGAGTAATATTAAAATAACAAAAACATAGTAGCTAAACAGGTTTTATTACTTTTTTATAATGTATTGTTTTCAACGAAATTATAATACAATGTGAATGAATATTTTTACTTTATTATGTGGATTTGTTTTGTTTTGATTTTGTTAGGCAATTACTCCAAAAATATTAATTTTCATAAAATAAGTTACAAGACTATGTTATTCAAGCTACAGGACAATTATTTAATTGATTTTTTATTATTTAAATGCAATACTATCGGAATTTGAATTTAAATATATGAGATATTGAATCTGTTTGTCAATTACCATACTGCAGTTTTTTTTTTTTTAAATCTGAATTTCTCATGGGATATTCAGATTCTTATGATTTGAGGGTTAAAATTCACTCTCTTTTGTGCTAAATGAATTGTTTTAATGTAAAAAATCTTTGTTTTGTTTCTGCACTTTCTTAATATTATATTTCAGATGTTTGTTGCTTCTTGACTTGTTATTTTAATTGTCACTTACTAGAAATAATAATTGACTTTCTATTGTATAACTCAAGATAATATATTTTAAAAATGAATAAAAAATTTTATAAGTTAAGATAAATTATTAAGTATTTCACTCATTTTAAAATTAGTAGAATCTAGATTCATGTTCAGATCTGATAAAAAAGTTTACATTTGTATATATATTTTTGCATGCATTTTTTATCTATGAAGTACATATTTCAATGAACTTTAGTATAAATTTCAAAAATCTATACCAAGAAATAATTATTTTAAAATTTTTCCTGAGATTTCTTATTATTATGGCTTGAGAGTATTTAAGTTTGTTGACCATTTCACTTTCTACATTGGTTATTTATTATGGGGCCTTAGTAATGAAAAAGAGACATTTTTCTTACTTTATACTACCATGGTCTTTTGTCGATAATTTGTAGATTATACATTTAAAATCTGGATTTTTTTGGTGCATTTTATGGGTCCCTGTGTAATTGTACACAGGGACCCATAAAATGCAATGTTTTGGTAAAAATTAATTTCAAAAATTTGTTACATGCTTTTTTTTAAGATTATACATAGATTATCACATATGTAATAATATATATATGTATCACATATATATATTATTTACATATACAAATAGATAAATAGTGTTTAAATAAAAACATGAAAAAAGAAAAAAAAGAGCTTTTGGAACCTGCAGATAATGAAAGATAGCTGCATCTTTAAGAAAGTAAGCAATATGTGATGAGCATCATAAATTGAAATAGAAATGGATGAAAATCGCTTGGCAGGAAAAAACAAAATTAAAGAAAAGCCAAATTAATAATTGATTAATATTACTAAAAAAAAGTGTTAAATCTTTTTAGCTAATCATATATTGATCGGAGGATTTTTATAAATTTATTCTGCTTCAAATCAGTTGTTTGAAATTTTCTAATATTTTTTTTCTTTTCTTTTTATATTATTGAAAATAATTCTTGCATTAAATTTTTATTTATTATTATTTTTTTTTCATGGAATAAGTCCAGTATTTTTCTTATATTTTTATAATTCTTATGCATAAATTCCTTTATTCTGTTTACTAAACTTTTGAATAAATAAGTTAATTTATAGTTTTATAACATCCAAACATCTTGTAAAAAAAAATGCAGTGTTACTTGAAGATATCAACCAAAGATACAACTATGTGATATGATAATAATAATAAAAAAATGGATAAGCATAAATTGTTTGCAGGTTATACATCTCTACATATTGTACAAAATCATTTTTCTTTTCACTGTCAAATGTAGCAAGCACAGATTATGAACAGGAAATTATGATGCTTGTAAGAAAAATCTTTAAAACAACCTTGAAAGAGTATATCAATTTTTCAGAATCTGCTTTATGATTATTTTTATTCTTTTTAATATTTATGAGCTTGTCTCTCTATATGAAAAAAAAATTGATTAATTTTATTTGGAGTTATATATATTATTTCTAGTAATGTGTATAATCTTACATATTTATTCTTTTAATTTTATATAAAGGATATAATAGCTAAGGGACATAATTTAATATTTTCTTATATTTGTGTCTCTCTGTTTTTATTATAGGTTGAAGATCTGAAACATTAAAAGATTTCCTTTTATTCTTCTTGCTTATCATCTTATTGGTATAGCTGTGAAAGGATAAGTCTTTTATGATTAATGGTATTTAAGCCCTTCAAGCTCATGAACAAAAACTGCTGGATGAAATAAGCAAAATGAGTTCTAATGATGAAATTAATACAATTATGTCTTTAAAGTGCTTATGTTTGGTAAAAATAGCGACTTATCTTAGCCGTGAAAAGCGGCTAATAATTGCAATTGAACAATGTCCACGCTATGAACGAATCAACTTTTTAAAATGCAAGTATTTTGAATCAACCCATTGGAAAGGAGTACAGAAATTGGCATATAAAAGAATTTCTAATTTTACTTTACCTGGAGAACTGAAAGTTACTCTGCTAAGTTTAATATTTCATATAAGCCAAGAAATATTAATTTGGATGGAAATTCATTCAGAAAACAAATACTTATGTATAGATCTTCCGAATTATATTTTTTGGACTCAATTTGGTACTATAAATTATGAAAAATTGGCTTTAACTATAGTAAATGATGAACGTTTATGTATAAGAAAACGATACAAGCTAGCATGTATTTATTGCTTTAAAGAGGAAATTCTTCAAATATGGAAGGAAATGACTGACAATGATAAAGAATATTTTCAATGTAAAGGCAAATCAAAGAAAACTACCCAGGAAAAACTTGTAGCATTTTGGACTGATGATTATATAAATGATTTTACACTTAATCGTAAGCTTATTACTGCAGATAGATGTGCGAGTCTATTATATTCTTCAGCCATTGATGGTAATTTAGTTGCAACAAAATTTTTTTTTCAAAATATTTCTAGTGAAGACAGTGATGTTGCAGTATTTGATGCTGTAAATGTAATACTTAAAAAAGGGAGACATAGGGATGATTATATTTTTTATGAGAAAGGTTTTGGTGAAGTTTTAAATTTTTTAGTTCCAAATATGGATGAAAGAAATCGGACGAGAATATTTCTTTCAAATGACAAAGAAAAACTATATAAGTACTTTTTACATTATTCAAGACCAGAAATATTTCTAAAATTTGTAAGGGAATTCAAAGCAGCTTTTCGTGTAGATTTGTATGTTACTTTGTTAGATGAAATACTGTTTAAATATTTAAATGGATATATAAATTACAATTACCAACTACTTTTTAAAAGATTTTGGAAACTAATCCCCAAGGAGTACAAAAATATGATTAGTAGGTTTTCACCTGTTGGAGGTTCAATATTTTTGCAGTAGTTAAGCGAAAATTTCCATTTATGTTAGAGGAGAGCATTTTAGTCACTTATGAGCTTTCTAATCGTATAAAGATGCAAACTTCAGGAGTTATCAGAGCTTCTCATCTTGATAAATATAAGTTTTTCACATATCTTATTCTGGAAGGCATTTGTACAGTTGAGTCATTAAATAGAGTTCAGGACAAATTTAGTGAAGATTTGTTAGATATTGGTGAGGATCCACCATTGGTGTTCGGTTGTCTTGTACAGTTAATAAATGAAATAAAAACTGATCCATATAAATTCAAAGACATGAAAATGACCGAATTAGAGCCAGAAATATTTGACTAATTTTTTTCTCCCAACTTTTTGAAATGAATACCTAAGTATTATAAGTAAACTCTTTATATGTGAAGCCAAGTTGCATTTTTATTTCCCTCAGTTTCTCCGAAGCAGAACTATATTTAAAATGTATTAAGAAAATGCAGTTGCTGAACTCAAAGTGAAAAAATATAAAACTTTTAGGATATATTAAATCTATTTACTAAGTAGCTCATCAAAGATCTAAAGCAGTAGAAAAAGTGATCAAACAAGGATAATTGACTTGGTACAAAGAAACTGATATATGTGTTTCTTGTTAGTGGTATCAAATTTAAATAATAATTAATATTTACTATGTCTTTGTGAATGGTTGTAATATATATATAAATATAGTTTTACCTCAAGATAGAATTGTTTTTTTCCCTCCCAACTTTTTGAAATGAATACCTAAGTAATACTAAGTAGTATAAGTAAGCTCTTTACATGTGAAGCCAAGTTGATTTTTATTTCCTTCAGTGTTTCCGAAGCAGAACTATATTTAAAATGTATTAAGAAAATGCAGTCGCTGATCTCAAAGTGGAAAAATATAAAACTTTCAGGATATATTAAATCTATTTACTAAGTAGCTCTTCAAAGATCTAAAGCAGTAGAAAAAGTGATCAAACAAGGATAATTGACTTGGTACAAAGAAACTGACATGTATGTTTCTTGTTAGTGGTATCAAATTTAAACAATAATTGATATTTGCTATAATTAATATTTACTAATAATTAATATGTCTTTGTGAATGGTTGTAATATATACATAAATATAGTTATACCTTAAGATAGAATTGTTTTAATGCTAAGCTATTATGCTTGAAATATTTTATTTATTCTATTTACTTTTGAAAGTAAAAATAATATAAATTATATCATTTTTTATAGAAGTTCTTTAATGCAATTTAAATTCTTGTCTTCTAATCTTAAAATATAGAAATTAATCAATAGCATTGAAATTTTCAATCAGAAGCAAATACAATAAGCTGATAATATCTAAGTTGTTGATTTATAAGAATCTCGTTCAAAATAATATCACACATTTTTGCGTGTAAGAGTACACTTAATGTGTATTAGATCATATTCCAGAAGTATTTTATAATTTCTATGTATAAAATAATCATTATAAATACTAGCATTTGATAATTAAATATGGAAATATTCTCTGGCTCTCGGTACCAAAAGTTTCAGGTTCGAGTCCCGGCGTGCCATGGATGTTTGTAGTGGTTCGGAATCCACTTTAAACCGTAGGTCCCGGTCTAAAATGATCTAGTTGCGGGGGTATTTTTACTCTACGTCCATAGCTTATCTTCAAGCTAATGCTGGGTAATGCTAAGTGAAACGCTTGCCTTATGGCATCCAAGACAACTGTTTAAGTGTTTGTCAGCGGTATTAGAATAAAAAAGGAAATATTTGACTAATTTTCTTCCACCACTTTTTAAACAAAATTAAAATTTTTTACAATGATACATTTGACCATTTATAGACTATTTTAAAAGATATAAAACATAATTAGATTTTTAATTTCGATTCTAAATAGCTTTAAAATAAACATGGATGGTGACAACAGAATTGGGATATTAGGAAATATTTTAGATCTGGAAAAGTTAAAGAAATTAATAAAAATATCTACAAATCAGGAAGAATTACCGACAAGATCATTTCTCTCTAAGCATGAGCGCCAGCAGTGATTACATACTGTCATTTCTCTACGTTTGAAGTCTAATGTCGCCATGTTAGCGGTTATAGCAACAGAAATCTGGAACTCATTTCTTTCATGAGTATGGCGACTTTGCAGAATTTCGTTACGATTAGAAGAGCAATAGGTTGACGAATGTGGCTAACAAAAACTTTAGTGAAACTTTCGAAAAAAGCGGCATTCACTCTCTTTTTATTTATTATTTTTCATTCCCTCAATTCTTATCAATGTTTATTGCTTTTGGAATGTCATGAGTATAATTTAACGTATTTAAGATTGGATTCAAGATTCGAGGTTAAATCTTAGCTTCTCCAGTTAAATTTGCTTTCATATTTAATTCTGACCATTCAGGGTTCTTTTTTAAATCCCTATCGAGAGCGTATTTCAATTTATCATCATCGTTATTTCTTCAATTTTTCATCATCGTTCTTTGCTGTCCAAGTCATCACTTTCTTTTACATCCTTATTCGCCTTGGTTTCGTATGGTATTTATCTATTCTTACTGCAGGTGCATTATGTTTTAATGAAAGATGGTGAAGAAGTGTTCCCTCAACGATATGTGGATAAAAGATTTCAGTTTCGTCTAAGAAGTACCTAATAATAGATACTCAATTTATTGTCTTTTGTGCTACAAAAACTTAGTTTTCCACCCCATATTGCTTAAATTATCTAGATACCATTGGGCATAAAGGGTAACAAGTGCTTCCAAAAGTTCTAAACTTTTTTTTTTCCAAGTCAGCATGCTACTAATTCAAATACAAGTGTTATACCTGAATCTGGAGGAACATAGGATAACCATATTCCACCGTCTAGTCTGCAGTTGTCCCTGATGTACCACAAAGTCTTGCTGAATAATATTTAATGCTGTTGTTGTTATCGTGTCCCTCATAGAAGAAGGGAAGAGGGGTGCAGCTTCTGTTCTGATGGAGCACCCGTAGGTAGAAGTCTGACTTCTGCTCCGTGACGCTCTTACAGTCATTGGAGACTGGGACCCACGGCTTAAAGTGGATTCCGAACCACTACAAACATCCATGGCACCGCCGGGACTCGAACCCGAAACCTGTGGCACCAAGCGCTAGACACTCGGCCATTCAGGCCCCAATAATATTAAATTAATATTCTTAATAATGTGTATTTGAACAGTTCAGTAAATTAAATGTTTAAAATGAAATTGCATAAAAATGAATCAGTAGCATTATTATTGTCTGATATTCATAAATAAAGAATATCAGAAAATATTTCAGGAAATTTGTATTAAATTACACACATGCAAGTGTTGCAAAACCAATTTACTGTGTAAATTCTTCTGAATAAAAATAGTATAAAAAGAGCAGTTGTGTGTTTACTTCTAGTTTAAACATAGAAATATAAGAAATCAGAATTCATGAAACAATTAATCAAAACCATAAATGTGAAAATTCTATCTATACTGAACCCCAGTAAAATGAAACGTATTCTCCACAGCATCATAAAATACAGAGTTGGATAGAATTTTGACTTAAAAAATGAAACAATCCTTTATAACCTGGGTAAAAATCGAGCTCATAAACTTGCACAAACTTTTTAAATATTTAAGAGTGTTTTTAATGATGTACTAAAAAAAAAAAAAGAATGTAACATATCATACATGAGATAGGTGAAAAGCAGGAAAGAAGATGTACATGGATAACCATTGTTGCCTACTATATAAGCTAAGTAGGCAACAATGTTGTTGTATATGTAAAAGTACCATGGCAACTCTCAAAATGAACTCGTAAATAGTTTCACTACGTTTTAAGATCTATCATTTTTATGTTAAAAGCAATCCATCTATTATTTTAATAATTATATAAAATAAACATAAAAATAAAACAATTTTGAAAGCTATATTAATAATCCGTAAGTAAATTAAAATAACTTATTGGTGAATTATTTTTTACTATTGTTTCCTCCTGATAGATGGCGCTCTCGGTACATCACATCGTCATTAGAGTACACTTGCAGACCTGACCACGCGTTTTGGCTTTCTTGTATTTCGATCTTATGGTACACCTGACACATGTATTTTGAATGTACTTTCATCCATCGGATGAGAAATCGCAAGTTTTAGTTGCGCCAAATGACGAAATACGAAAATCGTCGATTTTGCATTTAAATAAAGAAAAAAAAAATCTGAATAAAAACTATCCTATCTCTCAAGTTAAAACAAAACACACATTAAAAAAAAAAGTTAAAATCGGATTGTTAGTTTCGGAGTTCATCCCGGACAAACATCGTGACACGGGAATTATATATAACAGATAAACGTTAGTTATTTTTAGATCAGAATTTGTGCATAGCAACAAATTCATTTGTTGCCTTTAATATTTGTTTTTAGAATTGGATTGAAAGATTGTTGAATTGTTTTTAGAATTGGATAAAAGGATTGGAAATATAAAAATGCAAATAAAAATAATAAAAAGAATTACGGTTCTGAGATCGGCCTTTTTTTTTGTAGGGACATTGAAAAATTTGCTTTTCAGATCATCCATTGGCTTCTACCGTTCAGCATAATCCTTTCAGTGTATTGTAATCAAGTTTGTTTACGTTTTCAATAGTATTATGTCATCGACAACTGGTCCCTAATTGTACCGAATTTAAAACTTAACTTTTAAATTCTTTTATTTTGTATTTTACTTTTTATCAATAGTATTTTTAAATTTTTTTTTTTTTTTTTTTTTTTTTTTGAGTACAACTTTAATTTGAATTTTTAGAAACTTTATCTTTTATTTACTAACATTAATTAAGCAGCCATTAGAATTCCAAACATATATATTAATTAAGATGAGGAGGTTTAAGTTCCCCCTGTTGGTACTCCGTAAACGGTACGCCAGTTGCCAGTAGGTGGAGAATTTCTGTGTTTCTCCAATGCGGGTAGTTAGCCCTAAAAATCCTCTCGGAAGGTACAGTTCTCCCATCTATACCGTTTGTAGCATACGCGATGATCACGATGTTCAATCCATAACTTTTTAACTGGTAGGAGGCTAATGTTGTCTACATATTATTGGTGACTTGATGGAGTGCCTTATTCGCGCAGCGACCACACCTCCACTTGGCGAATGGTTAACAGTGACTTGTGGTCGAGCCCTTTGCAAATTGTTAGAAAAATTAAATAAATCACAGAAGGAATAAAAGTTCTAACATCAGAGAACAAAAACATTTACAATTAAGAAAGAAAGTCAAAGTTACAATAGAAAAGTAAAAATACAAAGAGAATAAAATAAAAAATAAAATCATTTCATAAACAAAAGTAACGAAAAATTAAAGGAATAAGCACTGATGATAAATCCAATAACAAAATGCAATAAAAGGAAAAATATTAACGAGGCGACAGCGAAACCGAAATCGAAATATCTCCAGAAAGGAGGAAATTATTTGTAATGTTGAGAGTATAGCGCGGTCTTTTGCGATTTTTGGGTAGAGTGACGTCATAATCGTATATTTTTAAATCAATTAAAACAGAGTTAGTGGATCGGGAAACGGAGTCATAAAAGTTTTTTTGCAAGTTTCTCGTCGAAGGCACGGAAACTAGGAATATCAAGGGAGTGCCGAATATCATTATTTCTGAAAAACCAGGGTGCGTCAGTGATCATACGAATAATTTTATTTTCGAGAATGAGAAAGTTGCTATTGGCTGTAGAATCCTAAACTGGACTCGCATATGCAATGGCAGGCCTAAGATAGGAAAGGTAGATTAATTTTTTAGTTCAATTGTTTGTGAGGAATTTCTACAAATTAGGGGGAAGAGTTTTCTTAATTGATTATTGAATTTAGTGCGTAGATAATTAATATGCGATTTATATGTTATTTTGTTGTCAAGTATTACGCCAAGGTATTTAGTTTCTTTAGACCAGGAAATGTTGCAATTATAAATAGTTATGTTAGGGGGAATTCGTTTATTTTTCCTGGTGAATAGCACTGCTTCAGTTTTCACGACATTAAGTTTTATTTTCCAGTTAATGAATCAATTTTCAAGCGTGTATATGTAGTTTTGCAAGTTTTTCCAGATTTTGTTTATATTCCGCCCCTGTCTGATAATATGTTGCCTACATACAGGAGAAAAGGGAATATACTATATGTTTGCGCTACTATCAAAGTTCATGATTTGTTGTACTGACCTTTTCATGTCTATTTTAAAGTATCTACAACTCACCCTCAACCTAATGGATCTGGAATATTGGATAACAGACCCGGAATAACGAATAATGGAATTGGATTAAATAATAAGAGGTGGAACTTAAATATCACCAAGAAAAACTTACAAATCTATATTAATCAATTAGAAAATTGGCTTGTTTACTGAAAAATAAAACTTAATGTCCCGAAAACTGAAGCAGTGCTATTTACTAGGAAATCTAACTACAACCTTCTTAACATAACTATTTACTGTCCTGATGGCCGAATGGCTAGCACTCTGCCGCTCGGTACCACGGGTTTCGGATTCGAGTCCCGGCCGTGCCATGGATGTTTGTAGTGGTTCGGAATCCACTTTAAACCATAGGTTCCGCTCTAATATGATCGTAGAGCGTTGCGGAGGCATTGTTACTCTGCGTCCGTAGCTTATCTTCAAGCTACACGCACCTCCTGGCTAGTGTTAAGTGAGTAAAGTCGGTTCAACGCTTGCCTTAAGGCATCCAAGACAACTGTTTAAGTGTTTGCATTGTTACTCCGCTTCTTATCTACTTATCTTCAAATTACGTCCCCCCTCCCTGGGTAGTGTTAAATGAGTAACATCTGTGCAGCCCTTGTTTATGGTGTAAAAAAGATCGCGGTCTAAGTGTTTGCCAAGCTGCATTGGAAAAAAAAAATATATAATTACTTACAATACTAAGATTTCCTGGTCTCAAGAAACTAAATAGTTAGGTGTAATTTTAAATAGAAAACTTAACTTTCGATTACATATTAAATATCTTTGAACTAAATTAAATAAACAATTAAAAAAATTCATTCTAACTCTTGAACTCAAAAAACTCTTATACATTAAATATCTTAGGATTAATTAGATCAATTATAGTATACGTGAGCCCAGTCTGGGGCTCCACAGCAAATGTTAATTTTTTAATTTTAGAAAGATTCGAAATCAAAGTCATCCGTAAGATTACTGACGCGCCATGGTTCTTCAGAAATAAGGAAATCAGATATACCCTTTCTATCCCCAGCTTTAAAGAATTTGTTGAAAAACTTTCAATTTCATGAATCAGTTTCTAACTCACATAACCCGGTATTAAATGATCTTAAAAATTTTGAATACGATATTTCCCTTCTTATGTATCGAACCAGTGGCAACATGCGCAAATAGATTGCAGGAGGGTTGATGTTGAAATCCACTGGTGGCATTGTGATAATCATTGCTTTTAGAAACGAAAAAAAGGATATGACTGTGAAACTGTACAGTGAGTGTAAAAAGTATTCGTACAGTACGACAATTGATTTAAAAGAGATCCGTTCATAAAAATTATAAACATAAATTCCATTTTAATTAATTATAAATATATAATAGAACATATTTTCAATAGTTTCATGTGAAATTGACACAAAAATAATTTTATACATGAATAAATATTTACAAAACTGAAACAATCCAACATCTTGTGGTGTAAAAAGTATTCTTACACTAACACTAAAAGAAATGCAAATTTTTTTTAGTTATTTTGTGATTGGTTTAGCCATTATGATGTAGTTAATTGACGTCTTCTTGTAAGTTACTTAAAAGGTTCTTCAGTGGAAATTTTAATGTTGTGAGAAACTAGAAATTCTGTAATGGGTCGTAAAAGTAAAGAGACAAGTGTTTCCGAAAGAGAACTGATTTTAAAGCTCCGTAAAAATGGTAAATCGTACAACAAGATTTCTGATCTGGTTGGTAGACCCCGTTCAACTGTGCAGTCAATCATAAAAAAGTTTGCTGCCACTGGAAAGATTCAAAACAGTTCTCGTACTGGGTGACCATGTCTATTGACATCATCTGACAAACGGTTTCTGGTACATTCATTAAAGAAGGATCCCAAAATAAGTGCTCCTACATTAACATCAGAACTAAAGAACATGGGAACAGCAGTCTCTGTAAGTACTGTTCGAGATGCATGCAGAAATGAAGGTTTCCATGGCCGTGTTGCGAGACGAAAATTCTTTGTTAGTGAGAAGAATCGGTAGCTGCGATTATCTTTCGCCAAGCAATACGTTAATGAAAGTCCAGATTTCTGAAAAAAGATTATCTTTACAGACGAACGTAAATACAACATATTTGGATCGGACGTTGAGACGAATGGTATGGAGAAAGCGCAATACAGAAATGCATCCTAAGAATTTAGTGCCAACAGTGAAACATGGGGGTGGAAGTCTGCTTGTTTGGGGTTGTATGAGTGCTTCTGGGGTGGGCAAATTAGTCTTTATTAAAGGCATTATGAATCATCAACTTTATATTGACATTTTAAAAAATAATTTAGGACCTAGTGCAACAAAAATGGTATTGAATGGTGATTACGTTTTCATGCATGATAACGACCCCAAGCACACAGCCCGAAACACAAGGCTCTGGATACTATATAATACCCTAAAGTTCATGAAATTTCCTCCTCAATCGCCGGACCTCATCCCCATCGAGAATTTATGGGACGTTCTTGATAAAAATATTAGATCCAGACATATTTCTAATAAAAATGATTCGGAATCAGCTCTTAATCAAGAATGGGACGCCATATCTAGCTCAATAACAGCAAAATTGGTGGAATCGATGCCAAAGAGACTCAAGGCAGTTATTTGAGCTAAAGGATATCCTACAAGGTATTAGCTGAAATATTATTATTGTATTGGCCAATATATGCCTGATGTACGAATACTTTTCACACCACAAGATGTTGGATTGTTTCAGTTTTGTAAATATTTATTCATGTATAAAATTATTTTTGTGTCAATTTCACATGAAACTAGTGAAAATATGTTCTATTATATATTTATAATTAATTAAAATGGAATTTATGTTTATAATTTTTTTGAACGGATCTCTTTTAAATCAATTGTCGTACTGTACGAATACTTTTTACACTCACTGTATGTAAAGCATTTCACACCAGTAGTCAGGCTGCCTATAAAATTAAAATATTTCTGGAAAAACAAGACAAAAAGAAAAAAACAGGAAAAGATCTGGAAGCAATGTAAATCAACAACTGCTTGTCGATCACACTTTGTATGCTTCAAGGAAACGAAAATGTAGGAATTGTCTTGAAGGTTCTTTGATTTACATTTTAATTACAAATTTGAGAAAAATATACCTTGATGTGTTTCTATAGTAATAATAATAATAATAATAATAATGTTTCTATAATAATAATAATAAAAATGTTTCTATAATAATATTTTAAAAATAATGAAGCATGTTTCAGCTTAAAATCAGGCCCAAGCATTAATTTTTGTATTATAATTTGTTTCTGTATAATATAGCTATTGCTTCCTTTCTATACATACACTGATTGATTGCATGCATTTTGAGATTATTTTGTTAATACTGTAAAGAATAAATAAAATAAAAAATGTTATTTCATTATTTTTCTTAACTGATGTTCTCAGTATATCTGATATTTCTCAATCAAGAAAATATTAGTTTTTCCATATTTTTAAAATTTCAGCGAGGAGAAGTTTCAGCACATTACAAAAGAACACAGAGACAAATTTTTAAAAATTTTATTTAAATAAGTGAGCTGAAATGGTGCAAAGATCCATACAAATCCAAAAATATATAACCTCCAATTAAAATAAATTTTGCAATCAATATTATTAATTTTTCAATAAATATTAATCACTACTGAAGAGTTGACGAAAATAAGATAGAATTGAATTCCCCAAACACTTCCGGGTTCTTTTAGTTCACAACGGTGGGTCAAATAAATCAGCTCTCTTGTAAATTCTTGACTATTTTATTACACATACTAAGAATATTAAAAACTCTGTACAATATTTACAAATTAATAGTAATACAATAAAATTTAATCTCTCTCAATACACCTGTCACACTTCTAAGATTACCTCTCTCTCTCTCTCTTGCTTTCCAAGCACGCACTCGCACTTCTTTCGCCCAATTAACTTGGCGTTGTAGCGCCCTCTAACGGCATTCATTCCTCTTTTTTTCCACAAGAGTTTATTATACGCATGTATAAACATGTTCTGAATGAATGAAAATATAAATTCATTTGTGTTATCAACTCTATGATATAAATTGGGGAAAACAGAAACTAAGATGTTATAGAAAAATTAAAGAATGCTTCTAAAATTCACCTGCAGGAGAGGAAATATGTTTCAAACAATACATATAAATTTTTCAGGAAATCTGTATTGGAATTTTAACGACGAAAATTGTATAAAAATGACCATTATTTATCCCAATTTATAGAAATTAATAAACTACAAAATTTCACAGAAAATTTATGCACACTACTTATGATTTGTGGCAAGTAACATCACCCATGAAAGCACTTCCGCTCAAACTCCTAACCAAGTTAGTAAAAATACACATACTATTAATTCTTGAATTTTATATATCTTACAGAATAAAATATTTTTAGGATTCGGTACGCACTCTGTAATAAATAGAGTAACAGTATTTTTCCAACCAATAAAAACTTGGATAAATTAACGACTCTCTGCGCGCGCAAGCAAGCACACACATACACAAAGTTATTCTTACCAATGAAATTCGATTTAATATTTTTAATTACTGACAGTTTGTGTATACCATATTTTTAAACCGTATCATTCATCCTATTATTGAAAGTAAACACGTTATTAAATTTTTACTAGTATTGCACCAATCTACCACTTTATTTCAAGAAAATTGCACGATATAAAGGGTGTCGAATTTTCTAACGCAGTTTCCTTTCATCCAAAATTTCCAGTTATTAATTAAGGCGGAGCGAGAGCTCCACCAGTAATCGTTCATAATACACTGAAGTGGCAAAAGTCATGGGATAGCAATATGCAAATTTTCAGATGGCAGTAGTACGCGTAGAACAGGTATAAATGCGCAGTGCTTTCGCAGAGCTTTCATTTCTGTTCAAGTTATTCATGTGTAGAGGTTTTGACGTGATGATGACCGCACGACGGGAATTATCAGACTTTGAACGCGGAATGTTAGTTGGAGCTAGACGCATGGGTCATGCCATTTTGGAAATCAACATTCCCAGATCCACTGTGTCAAGAGTGTGCCGAGAGTATGAAATTTCAGGCATAACATCCCACCATGGACAGCGCAGTGGTCGACCGCCTGCACTTAACGACCGAGACCGGCGACGTCTGCAAAGAGTCGTAAATTCTAACAGACAAGCAACACTGCGTCAAATAACCGCAGAAATCAATGTGGGACGTACAAGGGACTTGTCTGTTAGAACTGTGCGGAGAAATTTGGCTTTCTTGGGCTATTCCAGCAGAAAACTGACTCGAGTGCCTTTACTGACAGAACGACATCGCTTGCAGCGACTCTCGTGGGCACGTGAGCATATCGGTTGGTCCCTAGATGAATGGAAAACCGTGGCCTGGTCCGATGAGTTACGATTTCAGTTGGTAAGATCTGATGGTAGGGTTCGAGTGTGGCGCCGACCCCACGAAGCCATGGACCCAAACTGTCAGCAAGGCACTGTTCAGGCTGGTGGTGGCTCCGCAATGGTGTGGGCTGTTTTCTCATGGCATGGACTTGGTCCTCTGGTGCGACTGAACCGAACATTGACTGGAAATGCTTATGTTCAGCTACTTGGAGATCACTTGCACCCATTCATGGACTTCATGTACCCAAACAACGATGGGATTTTTATGGATGACAATGCGCCATGTCACCGGGCCACAACTGTTCGCGATTGGTTTAAAGAACATTCTGGACAATTCCAACGAATGATCTAGCCACCTAGATCGCCCGACATGAATCCCATCGAGCATTTATGGGACATCATCGAGAGGTCTGTTCGTGCCCAAAATCCTGCACCATCAACGCTTTCACAATTATGGACGTCTATCGAGACAGCATGGCTCAATATTCCTGCAGAAGACTTCCAACGACTTGTTGAGTCCATGCCACGTCGAGTTGCTGCACTTTGCTGGGCGAAAGAAGGGCAGACACGATATTAAGAGGTATCCCATGACTTTTGTCACTTCAGTGTATATAACAGATAAAAGTTAGTTATTTTTAGATCAGAATTCTGTGCATAGCAACAAATTCATTTGTTGCCTTTAATATTTGTTTTTAGAATTGAAATGAAAGATTGTTGAATTGGATAAAAGGATTGGAAATATAAAAATGCAAATAAAAATAATAAAATAATAAAAAGGATTACGGTTCTGAGATCGGCCTTTTTTTTTGAAGGGACATTGAAAAATTTGCTTTTCAGATCATCCATTGGCTTCTACCGTTTAGCATAATCCTTTCAGTGTATTGTAATCAAGTTTGTTTACGTTTTTAATAGTACTATGTCATCGACAACTGGTCCCTAATTTTACCGAATTTAAAACTTAACTTTTAAATTCTTTTATTTTGTATTTTACTTTTTATCAATAGTATTTTTAAATTTTTTTTTTTTTTTTTTTTTTTTTTTTTTTTTTTGAGTACAACTTTAATTTGAATTTTTAGAAACTTTATCTTTTATTTACTAACATTAATTAAGCAGCCATTAGAATTCCAAACATATATATTAATTAAGATGAGGAGGTTTAAGTTCCCCCTGTTGGTACTCCGTAAACGGTACGCCAGTTGCCAGTAGGTCGAGAATTTCTGTGTTTCTCCAATGCGGGTAGTTTGCCCTAAAAATCCTCTCGGAAGGTACAGTTCTCCCATCTATACCGTTTGTAGCATACGCGATGATCACGATGTTCAATCCATAACTTTTTAACTGGTAGGAGGCTAATGTTGTCTACATATTATTGGTGATTTGATGGAGTGCCTTATTCGCGCAGCGACCACACCTCCACTTGGCGAATGGTTAACAGTGACTTGTGGTCGAGCCCTTTGCAAATTGTTAGAAAAATTAAATAAATCACAGAAGGAATAAAAGTTCTAACATCAGAGAACAAAAACATTTACAATTAAGAAAGAAAGTCAAAGTTACAATAGAAAAGTAAAAATACAAAGAGAATAAAATAAAATCATTTCATAAACAAAAGTAACAAAAAATTAAATTAATAAGAACTCATGATAAATCCAATAACAAAATGCAATAAAAGGAAAAACATTAACGAGACGACAGCGAAACCGAAATCGAAATATCTCCAGAAAGGAGGAAATTATTTGGTAATGTTGAGAGTATAGCGCGGTCTTTTGCGATTTTTGTTTAGAGTGACGTCATAATTGTATGTTTTTAAATCATTTAAAACAGAGTTAGTGGATCGGGAAACGGAGTCATAAAAGTTTTTTTGCAAGTTTCTCGTCGAAGGCACGGAAACTAGGAATATCAAGGGAGTGCCGAATATCATTATTTCTGAAATACCAGGGTGCGTCAGTGATCATACGAATAATTTTATTTTCGAGAATGAGAAAGTTGCTATTGGCTGTAGAATCCTAAACTGGACTCGAATATGCAATGACAGGCCTAAGATAGGAAAGGTTATGTTATATGTTAGTTTGTTGTCAAGTATTACGCCAAGGTATTTAGTTTCCTTAGACCAGGAAATGTTGCAATTATAAATAGTTATGTTAGGGGGAATTAGTTTATTTTTCCTGGTGAATAGCACTGCTTCAGTTTTCGCGACATTAAGTTTTATTTTCCAGTTAATGAGCCAATTTTCAAGCGTGTATATGTAGTTTTGTAAGTTTTTTCAGATTTTGTTTATATTCCGCCCCTGTCTGATAATATGTTGCCTACGTACGGGAGAAAAGGGAATATACTATATGTTTGCGCTACTATCAAAGTTAATGATTTGTTGTACTGACCTTTTCATGTCTATTTTAAAGTACCTACAACTCACCCTCAACCTAATGGATCTGGAATATTGGATAACAGACCCGGAATAACGAATAATGGAATTGGATTAAATAATAAGAGGTGGAACTTAAATATTCCCAAGAAAAACTTACAAATCTATATTAATCAATTAGAAAATTGGCTTGTTTACTGAAAAATAAAATTTAATGTCCCGAAAACTGAAGCAGTGCTATTTACTAGGAAATCTAACTACAACCTTCCTAACATAACTATTTACTGTCCTGATGGCCGAGTGGCTAGCACTCTGCCGCTCGGTACGACGGGTTTCGGATTCGAGTCCCGGCCGTGCCATGGATGTTTATAGTGGTTCGGAATCCACTTTAAACCATAGGTTCCGCTCTAATATGATCGTAGAGCTTTGCGGAGGCATTGTTACTCTGCGTCCGTAGCTTATCTTCAAACTACACGCACCTCCTGGCTAGTGTTAAATGAGTAAAGTCGGTTCTTGCCTTAAGGCATCCAAGACAACTGTTTAAGTGTTTGCATTGTTACTCCGCTTCTTATCTACTTATCTTCAAATTACACGCCCCTCCCCCACTCCCTGGGTAGTGTTAAATGAGTAACATCTGTGCAGCCCTTGTTTATGGTGTAAAAAAGATCGCGGTCTAAGTGTTTGCCAAGCTGTATTGGAAAAAAAAAACATAATTATTTACAATACTAAGATTTAATGGTCTCAAGAAACTAAATAGTTAGGTGTAATTTTAAATAGAAAACTTAACTTTCGATTACATATTAAATATCTTTGAACTAAATTCAATAAACAATTAAAAAAATTCATTCTAACTCTTGAACTCAAAAAACTCTTATACATTTCTTATCTTAGGATTAATTAGATCAATTATAGTATACGCGAGCCCAGTCTGGGGCTCCACGGCAAATGTTAATTTTTTAATTTTAGAAAGATTCGAAATCAAAGTCATCCGTAAGATTACTGACGCGCCATGGTTCTTCAGAAATAAGGAAATCAGATATACCCTTTCTATCCCCAGCTTTAAAGAATTTGTTGAAAAACTTTCAATTTCATGAATCAGTTTCTAACTCTCATAACCCGGTATTAAATGATCTTAAAAAGTTTGAATACGATATTTCCCTTGTTAAGAATCGAACCAGTAGCAAGATGCGCAACTAGATAGCAGGAGGGTTGATGTTGAAATCCACTGGTGGCATTGTGATAATCATTGCTTTTAGAAACGAAAAAAAGGATATGACTGTGAAACTGTACAGTGAGTGTAAAAAGTATTCGTACAGTACGACAATTGATTTAAAAGAGATCCGTTCATAAAAATTATAAACATAAATTCCATTTTAATTAATTATAAATATATAATAGAACATATTTTCAATAGTTTCATGTGAAATTGACACAAAAATAATTTTATACATGAATAAATATTTACAAAACTGAAACAATCCAACATCTTGTGGTGTAAAAAGTATTCTTACACTAACACTAAAAGAAATGCAAATTTTTTTTAGTTATTTTGTGATTGGTTTAGTCATTATGATGTAGTTAATTGACGTCTTCTTTTAAGTTACTTAAAAGGTTCTTCAGTGGAAATTTTAATGTTGTGAGAAACTAGAAATTCTGTAATGGGTCGTAAAAGTAAAGAGACAAGTGTTTCTGAAAGAGAACTGATTTTAAAGCTCCGTAAAAATGGTAAATTGTACAACAAGATTTCTGATCTGGTCGGTAGACCCCGTTCAACTGTGCAGTCAATCATAAAAAAGTTTGCTGCCACTGGAAAGATTCAAAACAGTTCTCGTACTGGGTGACCATGTCTATTGACATCATCTGACAGACGGTTTCTGGTACGTTCATTAAAGAAGGATCCCAAAATAAGTGCTTCTACATTAACATCAGAACTAAAGAGCATGGGAACAGAAGTCTCTGTAAGTACTGTTCGAGATGCATGCAGAAATGAAGGTTTCCATGGCCGGAGACGAAAATTCTTTGTTAGTGAGAAGAATCGGTAGCTGCGATTATCTTTCGCCAAGCAATACGTTAATGAAAGTCCAGATTTCGAAAAAAGATTATCTTTACAGACGAAAGTAAATACAACTTATTTGGTTCGGACGGGAGACGAATGGTATGGAGAAAGCGCAATACAGAAATGCATCCTAAGAATTTAGTGCCAACAGTGAAACATGGGGGTGGAAGTCTGCTTGTTTGGGGTTGTATGAGTGCTTCTGGGGTGGGCAAATTAGTCTTTATTAAAGGCATTATGAATCATCAACTTTGTATTGACATTTTAAAAAATAATTTAGGACCTAGTGCAACAAAAATGGTATTGAATGGTGATTACGTTTTCATGCATGATAACGACCCCAAGCACACAGCCCGAAACACAAGGCTCTGGATACTATATAATACCCTAAAGTTCATGAAATTTCCTCCTCAATCGCCGGACCTCATCCCCATCTAGAATTTATGGGACGTTCTTGATAAAAATATTAGATCCAGACATATTTCTAATAAAAATGATTCGGAATCAGCTCTTAATCAAGAATGGGACGCCATATCTAGCTCAATAACAGCAAAATTGGTGGAATCGATGCCAAAGAGACTCAAGGCAGTTATTTGAGCTAAAGGATATCCTACAAGGTATTAGCTGAAATATTATGATTGTATTGGCCAATATATGCCAGATGTACGAATACTTTTTACACCACAAGATGTTGGATTGTTTCAGTTTTGTAAATATTTATTCATGTATAAAATTATTTTTGTGTCAATTTCACATGAAACTAGTGAAAATATGTTCTATTATATATTTATAATTAATTAAAATGGAATTTATGTTCATAATTTTTATGAACGGATCTCTTTTAAATCAATTGTCGTACTCTACGAATACTTTTTACACTCACTGTATGTAAAGCATTTCACACCAGTAGTTAGGCTGCCTATAAAATTAAATCATTTCTGGAAAAACAAGACAAAAAGAAAAAAAACAGGAAAAGATCTGGACGCAATATAAATCAACAACTGCTTGTCGATCACATTTTGTATGCTTCAAGGAAACGAAAATGAAGGAATTGTCTTGAAGGTTCTTTGATTTACATTTTAATTACAAATTTGAGAAAAATATACCTTGATGTGTTTCTATAATAATAATAATAATAATAATAATGTTTCTATAATAATAATAATAATAATGTTTCTACAATAATATTTTAAAAATAATGAAGCATGTTTCAGCTTAAAATCAGGCCCATGCATTAATTTTTGTATTATAAGTTGTTTCTGTATAATATAGCTATTGCTTCCTTTCTATACATACACTGATTGATTGCATGCATTTTGAGATTATTTTGTTAATACTGTAAAGAATAAATAAAATAAAAAATGTTATTTCATTATTTTTCTTAACTGATGTTCTCAGTATATCTGATATTTATCAATCAAGAAAATATTAGTTTTTCCATATTTTTAAAATTTCAGCGAGGAGAAGTTTCAGCACATTACAAAAGAACACAGAGACAAATTTTTAAAAATTTTATTTAAATAAGTGAGCTGAAATGGTGCAAAGATCCATACAAATCCAAAAATATATAACATCCAATTAAAATAAATTTTTCAATCAATATTATTAATTTTTCAATAAATATTAATCACTACTGAAGAGTTGACGAAAATAAGATAGAATTGAATTCGCCAAACACTTCCGGGTTCTTTTAGTTCACAACGGTGGTTCAAATAAATCAGCTCTCTTGTAAATTCTTGACTATTTTATTACACATACTAAGAATATTAAAAACTCTGTACAATATTTACAAATTAATAGTAATACCATAAAATTTAATCTCTCTCAATACACCTGTCACACTTCTAAGATTACCTCTCTCTCTCTCTCTTGCTTTCCAAGCACGCACTCGCACTTCTTTCGCCCAATTAACTTGGCGTTGTAGCGCCCTCTAACGGCATTCATTCCTCTTTTTTCCACAAGAGTTTATTATACGCATGTATAAACATGTTCTGAATGAATGAAAATATAAATTCATTTGTGTTATCAACTCTATGATATAAATTGGGGAAAACAGAAACTAAGATGTTATAGAAAAATTAAAGAATGCTTCTAAAATTCACCTGCAGGAGAGGAAATATGTTTCAAACAATACATATAAATTTTTCAGGAAATCTGTATTGAATTTTAACGACGAAAATTGTATAAAAATGACCATTATTTATCCCAATTTATAGAAATTAATAAACTACAAAATTTCACAGAAAATTTATGCACACTACTTATGATTTGTGGCAAGTAACATCACCCATGAAAGCACTTCCGCTCAAACTCCTAACCAAGTTAGTAAAAATACACATACTATTAATTCTTGAATTTTATATATCTTACAGAATAAAATATTTTTAGGATTCGGTACGCACTCTGTAATAAATAGAGTAACAGTATTTTTCCAACCAATAAAAACTTGGATAAATTAACGACTCTCTGCGCGCGCAAGCAAGCACGCACACACACATACACAAAGTTATTCTTACCAATGAAATTCGATTTAATATTTTTAATTACAGACAGTTTGTGTATACCATATTTTTAAACCGTATCATTCATCCTATTATTGAAATTAAACACTTTATTAAATTTTTACTAGTATTGCACCAATCTACCACTTTATTTCAAGAAAATTGCACGATATAAAGGGTGTCGAGTTTTATAACGTAGTTTCCAGTTTTCTATAAGTTCCACTGTTATTAATTAAGGCGGAGCGAGAGCTCCACCAGTAATCGTTCATAATACATTCTTCTATGTTGGCTAAAATGCAACGTAGATCTGCCTCTTCATGGTGCACTAGTTTTTGTTATGTTAGGTTAGGTTATAGAGGTTGTTAGGTAGAGAACTGTTTCAGCACCCCACACTGCTTAAAATGCGGAGAAGCTCAACCCACTAAAGACTGCCCTATCAGGGAAAATATTGAAAACCCCCGTTATAGCAACTGCGGACTGATCCGCCACCTCGCTGCTTGGCGCGGCTGCCCCAAATTCCCTAAACCACGAATCCCTCCCAATAACTTCCGCAATATCACCCCCTCCCGACAAGTCTCCTCTAACATCTCCTTCGCCAATATTGTGGCAAAACCCCTCAAAACACTTCCGCTCGAATTCCTAACCAAAACACTCCAACTTCATTTCTTTCTCCTAATAATAATACTGAAATCTATCAACTACTATTCATTCTTCAAGAATTCGCTCAACTCTTCTCCTCAGACGGCATCCAAACCATGTTCAATAACCTTCAAGCTGCCACCACCAAAGAAGATAAATTATTCGTCATTCTGCATGGATTTTCCTCTTTCCTCAACAAATCTAATTAATGTCTACTCTCTTCACTGGACAGTTACTCGTTCATTTTATTTCTCTCCCATGTATTTTAATTCCTTTCATCACTTCTTATTAAAATAATAGTAATAAAATTTAAAAAAAAAAAACCCTGCTAAACTTAACACTTTATTAAACTTTCTTTTAGTATTTGGGCAAGATTCTTTTTAGTCTTTACTGCTTTCTTTCCCCAGCAATGCTCTTTCATCTTTCCAATCGACAATCCAAGATAGAAGCTAACGGCTGTTGCGCAGCCACGGAGCTTCACCAAAACTCAAATCATATCAATATGTACACTACTCATGAAGTGTATCACTGAGATATTAATTTAAAAAAGCTTCTTTTTAAATATAAATCTTGAATGACTACGAGTCTTTTAGATGACTTTTTAGCATGTATTGAGGATTGGAAAAAAAGTTGCCAAAGTACATTGTGTCCGGAGGACATTACTTTGCAGGCGATGAAATAAATTTGGAAGAATAAATAAAGAGTTTTTGGAAAAAAAAAAAAAAAAACCGAAATAATTGCAACTGCAAAGTGATGAATTACACAGAACTTCAAAAGTTGATGTCAGGCAGAATTTCATAATATTAGCATTAAGCTAACTTAAAATATTCACGTGATTTTAATCAAAATGAAATGTCACATCGTTACGTAATTTTTACCACTATTTTTTTAAAACCTTTATTTATAAATATGTCTGTGTGCGCTAGTTTACCTATGATTGATATGCATGTTATAACTTAAAGCGGAACTGAACAAGTTCCGATATTTACAGAAAATTGGAAAGCTATTACTCGATATAAAGAACAATTCTCATGACTCATTTTATTAAAACATTTAATTAGGCACAAAAAATTACGTCTCAAACCAAAATAAGCACTTAAACCGAAATAACTGCAGCTGCGAAGCAATGAATTACTAAGAACTTCAAAAGTTGATTCTACGAAAAGTCTCGTAACCCTGTCAAATGGTGTGCCCCATATGTTTTTCCTGGTGTTATCTCATCCTTCCTTGATGTCAGGCAGAATTTCATAATTACAGCATTAAACTAACTTAAAATATTCACGCGATTTTAATCAAAATGAATTTTCATATCGTTATGCTCTATTTAACACTATTTTCTCAATAACAATATTTATATATAAGTGTGTGCACGTTTATTGATAAATTTATATTCACTTTCTGTCTCTTTTAACGGAACTGAATGTTCCGATGTTTATAGAGAGCAAGCATTAAGGCTCTTCCACACAGAGGTGTGAAGCGTTGACCAATCTCAAGCCTCACCGCTTTCTTCTGAAATCTACCGCTTCAAATTGCCCAACACTCAAATCTCAAATGCTTGCGCGTCATGTGATTTGGATTGAACCAATAAGGATCTAATAGATTTTACCGCTGTTTTTCTTACGACTTGTTATTCGGTAACCTTTCAACTCTTTTCAATATGTCTGTACTCTGTGAAATGTCTCTGCCTTTTGACGAAAATAATTACAATGCAGCCTCGAAGCAAATTACTACTAACAATCGTAGTTATCTTCCTCCGCATATTATAACCTTAATCACTGGATAACGTGCTCACATTAGAACCCTGGGCTCTAACAATTCGCTGGGCATCACTGACAGTCAAAAAGCTGAGGTTTTAGTTAACAGCCTTCAGGAATAGTTTCTTGAGAACATTATCCATAATCATCGCAGGTTTCGGGTTCGAGTGCCGGGGCTGCCATGGATGTTTGTAGTGGTTCGGAATCCACTTTAAACCTTAGGTCCCAGTCTAACAGGATCGTACAGCATTGAGGGGGTATTGTTACTCCGCGCCCGTAGCTTATCTTCAAGCTACATGCGCCTCCTGGGTAGTGCTAAATGAGTAACGTCGGTGTTGCGTCGAAAAGTTAACCGGAATTTAAGTTAAAATTGAAGGTAAGGACGTGGGAAGGGACGAATGAAAACAGGCTTCTAATTAGCCGTAATTTTGCGCTTTGCATTCGTAGTGTCCATTCTGAATTTTGAGCATATACTAAATCGTCATACTGGTTTGAAAGAGGGATTACTACGGGGATCTTTGAAAAATAACTTTTCTCGATTAGAAAATAAACAAGATAAATTATAATCAATATTCACGGAAAGCAACGATTTTATCAGACTATTTTACTAATACAAATAGACCACGAGCTCTGTTTGGTCTAATTTTCTTAATAAACTCAGACTTCCAGAAGCCTAATTTTGGTAACTGAATTTAAGTATGATCGCTGTATGAAGCTAATTCTTGTACTGTTACTGCGCGGGAAGAAAATAGGACGTACGACGTCATGGTTTGGTTCAAACTGAAATTGAAGGTTTTAAGACAAGAGATTAACTTTCTCCTCCGGTACAAATACAGAAATTCAATGGGAATGTTCATGAAAGGTTCACTGAAAAACAATTTTTTTTATCTAAATAATGTCTTCGATTCATATGAAAGTGCGTTCATAATCGAACAAAACACTCTAACAAGCAAATACTTATCATCAATGATGTGTACTGAAATCATTGAAAGTACGACATTTATAGTGAACACTTTCAAATTATAAAAAAAGTGGTAAACCAGCTTTGAAATTTTCACACTTTAAATATTTAAAAATAAAATAAAATTCATAAGTATAACATGCTAATTTATTTGGTAATGCTTAAAAAGACAAATTTAGATTGTATTAAGGAATTGTAAAATAATATGCTCAGATATCTAAATGATAACGTATATTAAAAATTTTGCGAGGATAACATTTTCGATGGGGAATTGCTTTCAGCGTCATAACAGTACATAAATTTATTTATTTTTAGATCAGTATTCTATGCATATCAACAAATGCAGTTGTTATCTTTAATCTTTGTTTTAAAAAATTCAATTAATTCCATTTTGTAAGTGTTATTTTACTCAAACAGCTATATTACTATCGCTTCATTTTCAATACGCTTGATAGATGGCGCTGCTATTTCTTAACGTTTATAGAAGGTCAAAGTCAGCAGTTAGCATTGCTGTAGTTTTCTTGGCGCGTCTTTTGTAGCGTGGTGTGTGTGTGAAACAACGTTGTTTTAGTTTAATTATTCTTACTATTTTGTATTGTATACTTGTATTTTGTACTTTTAACTAATATTGCTTTAGTATTAGTTAAGTATTTTAATTTGTAACTGTAGTGTTATAAAATAATTAGAATTAAGATTAGTAAAAGAGTTAAGTATAGTTATATTTTGCTTAATAATGTTAACATATGGTGCATTTTAGAAATTAGTCGCTTATTTTTAAATTTACTGTTGAGTATTTTATACATTTTCAGATGCTATAAATGTTACATAATTCTTGAAAAAATTTATTTTTTTATTATACGAGTCTGAAGTTTAAATATTTTTAATTTATCTTGCAATTTGTATGTGTGTACTAGTTAACATTTAAATTATGTAGCAACTTTTCTATATTTTTATTTGACTTTAAAAAAATGAGAAGAGTGTTATTGAATTTTTGAATATTAAGGTAAGTTGTATTTGCACTTATTTTTTTTTATCAATTTTTGTTTTAAGCATAAAAATGTTGAATATTTATACATGTATTATCCAAATTTACAAAGTAAACTAAATCATAGTTTTTTTTTTTTTTTTTTTTTTTTTTAGATGTTTAAAAAGTGTTGTTCCATGCTGCAGATCTAATTATGATCCAACAGTTTACATTTCTTCTTTTCAATTCCCCAAAGAGGAAGACAGAAGAAACTTATGGCCTAAGAAAATTAATCGGAAGGATTATTCACTGAGTAAAAATGCTGTTGTTTGCATTAAGCACTTTAGTGAGAAATTTGTTATCACAGAAGACCATGCTGTTCTTGTATTGCATTAATGTTCTAGACGATGGATCTGTTCTAACTGTGAAAAGAATTTATTCAAAATTAACTCCTGATGCATACCCATCAATATTTCCAAATTAGCCTGCATATTTATCTAGTGACCCTGTATCAAAAAGAAAAACTCCATCTGAACGAAGAAATGAAATATTAAAAAGAGACGGGAAAAAAATTCACTGACTGGTGTTTAAAAGACATCATTAAAACTTTTGATGATTTCCTCAAAGAATTTCCAACAAAGCTAACTAAAGAGTGGCTCTTTATAGTGCAAGAAGATGTGTTATTTTATAAACTAAATATATGTAATGGTCAAGCTGCATGGATTAAAGTGTCATTTAAAGTAGACAGAAATTTAAGTGTGACTGCTTGGCATGGTGAAATAGCATTGAGTAATAAAAGTCTTCATATTCTACAAGGAAACGAATGTAACAGATGGACCGAATTTCATTGCTTATTAAGTACACTTGGGAATTATGAGGAAAAGAATGTCTGTATTGAAGACACATTCAACTACACATTAAATTTTCTTCAGGATGTTAGAAAACAGAAGGAGAAAGAAGAAGGTGAGTATTGTTTTATTTTTGATGTTATAATTGAACAAATTAATAATTTGATTTTGACTAAAATTGCATATTCCACAAATTATCTTCTGTTTGCTAGTAAATTTTTTTTCAGTTATCCTTCAGCTTATAATTTTATCTGTAATTCAAAAATTTTAATTTTGCCTCATCCTGTTTATCTTAAAAAATTATCTAACCCATTTAATAATAAAAGCAATCTTGACAATAATAGTCATATATCATATTTAAAGAAAAAGATTGAATTACTTAATGAAAATGAAAAAAAATGTTTGCCTTTTACTTGATGAAATATTCAAAAATTCTAATATTTCGTATAAAGCTGGTCAGATTACAGGTACGGCTGAAAATTCTGTCTATGAAGCTAGTACTATTCAAGCTTATATGATTACATCAGTGTTTTCTAAACATAAAGAAATAATTGCATTAATGTCAGTAAAAAATCAAGCTGCTGATGAATTATATTTAAATACTCGAAGAAATACTGTAAGAGTTTTAAGCCATTTAAAAGAACTCAACTACACTGTTTTATGTTTAATATCAGACAACAATAGAATAAATAGAAATATGTTTTCTAAAATGTGTGGTGATAACTTAAAATGCTACATTCAAAATCCTGTTCAGCCAGAAAAAAAATTATTTTTGTTTGACACTGTACACTTAATAAAATCGATTCAGAATAATTGAATGACACAAAAAACAGAAGATCAAACTTTTCAGTTCCCCAATCCATATGATTTTTCAGAAGTTTATTCGGTAAGTCTGAAATCTTTTAAAAAATATTTATGAATCAGAGAAGGTTGTCAATTGCAAAATTTGCACCTAAATTATCTCAAAAAGTTCTTTATCCAACTTCATTTGAGAAACAAAATGTTTTATTCGCTTTAAATCTATTTAATGAAACAAACATAACTGCTTTAAAGACTAATCAAAATGAAAAAAGTTGTAATACAGCAGTATTTTTTTTTAAAATGGTGGAAAAAAGTTAATGTCAAATATCCTCAAAAAAGTTTCAAATTGAATGATGATTTCTGCAAACTAATAGAAAGTGTTAGTGATAACAATGTGATGCTTTTAAAAAGATTTAAAGCTTGGCTTTGCTCTTGGGACAATTTAAGTTCTTTAAAAGTGTCTGAATGAAAATAATTGGGACTTCCTGGTAGAGGTGGTAAACTTACTAAGGAAACACATTTTGCTCTGCATTTTACTAGAATTTAATAGAATTGGTAAATTACATATTTGAAACAGATAATGTAAAGTATATTTTGTTAGGAAAATTTCAAACAGATCCATTAGAGGATACATTTGGACAATATCGACAGATGTCAGGGGGAATTGCAAGTTTTTGAATCTGAAGGTAAATTAAAAATAATTAGTTGGATAGAACTGTATTCTGAAAGGAAAGGTGAATTCAAATTAAAATCATTACAATCTTTTAAATCCGATTAATTCAGTAGACAATGGAACATTCCAGATGTTTTATACGAAACATTTTATTCACATGACAATGACGAAATAAATATAAGTCAGAAAGCAGTTTTAATTTACATAGGTAGGTAAGTAGTAGGTAGGCAAGTTTGCAAGAAAATTAAGTGTAAATTATGTTGCGAGTTACTAGTTTTAGATAAGAATCTAGAATATGAAAGAGATAATTGTGAATTGAAAGAATATTTAAGGATTATTAATAGAGGCAATTTAAAATGGCCTACACAATTTGTTGTTCACATCATTGTTCAAACATACTTAATATTTTTAAAACTTATTAGCATAAATATGAAAGCATATATTTAGAGTGTAAAAATCTTTATTAGAACAATTAGTTTTTGAAAAGTTGGGCTTTATATCTATAATTCCAGAAACTCAGTGTTTTTGTACAACTAAAGCAGAAATTTTAAAAAACATTGTTTATCTGTTTCAGCTAATATTTTTATTAATAATTATGTTAAAGTAAGAAATGATAAAATTTAGATCCCAAGTAAAAGAAAATTGTCAACTTTAACCTCATACTACAATGAAAGATGCCTTTTCGCTAGTTTGAAAGTGTGTTAATATAATTACATTTGGAATCAGTTTACAATATGATTGCATGTATTTTGTATATTTGTCTTAGAATAAAAAAATATTTCATTATCTAAAAATTTATTAATATGCATCTAGGTTTCATTATGTATATCATTGCATATATCTTGATTAAGAATATTAATTATTTTTTGTTTAGCAATAGAAGCTTTTTAGAGTAACTATTTAATATTTAGACACTATGATTTTGTATAAGATTAATAGAAAGGGATAATATCCTAATGATTGAGCTTTGTGTTTGACTAGAGATAATCTGACATTCATTAAGCTATAATTTTTTGGATATACCAAAGTGTTTCACTACAACTAATTTTCATGTCATAAATGTAAATATAGAAACATATTTTTGTATCATGAAGGTTTGTTTTGAAATGATGTAAATAATAAATTATATAAATGTATAAAAAAGAATTATTATTGTTATCATACAAATAAAAAATTTTTAAGATTGAAATACATAAAATTTAGCAGAGAAAAAATTATTTTCAATTTTTATACAATTTGTATAGATAAATTTAACTCCACTAATAAATGAAAATTTAGAAAATATTTTTTTTTGTATTATATATACAAACTATAAGGGTTATTTGTTTATAAATTTTTTGAAATAAACTATTTTATTGAAATAATTCATTTCTGCCACTATAGAAAATTTTAATGAACAAAATAAGATAAAAATTATTTCAGTTGGGGAATTAATCAACTTTTTTAATAATTGTATTTATACTAAAAAAACGTTTGTGTATAAAACAATTCAAGGTAGATTCATAATGTGGTACTATTGGTTTAAATATATATTTCAAGTTAACTATTATTTCTAAAATCAAATTTTCATCCTGGAAGAAGCTCGCCCAGAACTGTGACGTCGTAAAATCAACGCTCAGGCCCTGAAGAGATAGAGTCTTTAGTCGTATCGATAGTCAGGCTGCCTAGCTGGAGAATTACGGTTTTTCTCCAATGCTGGATAGTTATCCCTGAAATACATCTCGGAAGGTACGAGATGATTATAGGTACATGAAGGTACAGTCCTCCCATCAACACCGTTCGTAGCATGACGGTCATTGATGTTCATTCCTTTACTTTTTATCTGGTAGAAGGCTAAAATTGCCCTATGTACATGAGAGGTGGGAATACATATGCTTTGGCTACTATGGAAATTAATTATTTCAGCAACTGACCTTTTCAAGTCCATTTTAAAGTATCAACAACTCCCCCTTAACCTAATGTGTCTGGATTATTGGATAACGGATTCAGATTAACGAATAATGGACTTGGATTAAGTAATAAGAAGGACTTGGATTAACGATTAAATTAATTGGAGTAGCAAAAAATTGATTTGGAGTAATGGACATACAAATCTGAGAAAACCCTCAACACATCGAAAAGAAAATCTGCAAACATAGGAATCATTTCAGCTTTTCAAATTAAAAAAAAATATAGTAAAATTACTACCACTCTTTTTAAAAAACAAGTTTCTATATAAATTTAATTGTCCCAGGTCTCTCTTGTCATATATAAAATTGTACTACATTTAATTACAGCATTTATTGTTCGAGGAAGTGCGAAGAAAAAAAAGATACTTTCATTCCCATAAGCATTTCGCATCGTATTTCTTGTCTTTGACTAACCCTGTGGTCTGCAAAGTCAGCGGATTGCACTTTAGATGCAACGCAAATGACAAAGGAAGTGTGTGTTGACGGAGTACCAGGGCTTGCCTGTATCTTCAGTTTCTTAATTATTAAAAATTCCATTTTGTTAGAACTATTTAATTCAAATAGCTATATTGCTATCTCTTCATTTTCAATACGCTTGATAAATGGCGCAGCACTTTCTTAACGTTTACAGCAATTCATACTCAGCAGATGGCATTGAAGTGTTAGACAAAGTCCTGAAAATTATTGGCTTATACACGGAAATATAAGGTAATTATATTAAACCTGGTACAATCCTTAATGTATTTTATTTATTTATATAAGAAAATTACCTTTATATTTATTCCATTAATAAATTATGCCCAAAACACCTTAGAACAAATGGGGTACAATATTGCTAGTATTCATCTGAAAATTGATTTTATATATTATTTTTCTTAAGAATGTTTTTGGCTATTTAAAAGAAATGGTTTTTTTTTTTTTTTTTTTTTTTTAATATTTCATAGAATATCGAACAGAAATAACAGTGTAGTTTCAGTTTTTCTACGAGTTCTCTGAAAGTTTACAAATATAAAAACATCGCCATCTAGCTTCGTGCTGATTGGCTTACGAATCTCCAATAAATTATGAGTAGCAGGTAAATTCGAAATCGAATAATGCTCTTTATTTTATGATTAGGGGTCAGCGTAATTGTCTTACAGATGTTAATTTAATTGTTTGCATTGATTTTTTTCTCAATGATATTTATATTTAAATTCCTTTAATTTATATGAAAATTTCTTTTTCCTCTAGACCAGGGGTCTCCAAACTACGGCCCGCCAGTATCATCAATCCGGCCCGCGACAGCGAATAGCTTATTGTTGGAATGTATATATCGTGAATCAAGCATATGATTTTTATCCTGAAAATCCCCCAGGAACGGAAAAGCTAAATTAACTAGCGCCATCTGTTAGCCATAAGGGATATTACCTACCTATTTCCGCTTATGACCACTAGATGTTGTCAAGTCTCACGGGCGTATCGATATAAGCAGTAGTAATTGTAGTAATTGAACCAGCGAATTTAGCAAGCGTATGCTCGCTCAGAAAACTACTCGGCGACTAGTCTAGAAATTATAGATAATGGCTGAAAAATTAAAGCGATTTTGGCCCTTGGTACTTACTGGATTAAACAGTATGGCCATAAGGCTGGAAAGTTTGGAGACCCCTGCTCTAGACTGTTGTAGCCAAGTTCCTTGAAGATTCTCCAATAGTTCCATTCTCGAATTTTTAATGCAAACGATTCACCTAATTCAACTGCACGATTAACATCGCAAAGTATTAATTTTATTCAGTATAGCATTTAATTTCTTCGTGTTATTTTAAAATCGGGATGCTGATTTTATGAAGTCTAAGTTGTTCAATGCGTAATAATTAATTTTGTAACATTTCCAAAATTTTACATTTCTTAAATTATTCTGCAATTGAAGTTCTCATTGAATGTATAGTTACTTGGCAGCAACATTTTTTGTGTTTACTACAAATGTGAAATAATTGAGATATATTTATATATGAAAAAAAAAGTTATTTTCAAATGAGTGACAAATGTCAAAAAAATTAAAATTAATGACACTCTTAAAATTAAACATAGGGCGATCACAAAAATAAATGTGGAATAAGGACAAAAGAAAGAGAGGCTGCTAACGTAGAATATAAGAAGTTGAATCCCACTATTAATAGCGATTCCCAAATTCATGTTCCTTTTGTCCTTCCGAGATAATTCTTCTTTGAAATTTCCCCCTAACTATCTCAAGTAATTCGTTTCTTTCGCTTCCCGTATTAAAATTCCATTGAACTTTTTAATGATTTAAATACTATTTTTAATGTAATTTTTTCTTTTACAAAAATTAATTGTTCTGCTTTGTAAAGTACTTTTGTTTCCTTTTGTAATTGTAATTATTTTCTTTTACTTCTGTGTCCAAAAAATAAGACCAATTTAAAATTACCGGGGTTTATGGAATTTCAATTTTTTTTTTCTTTTTCTTTTTTAGGTTGATGGCACTGTCCTTGACATCTGTGTGAAATTTGCGTCAAAATATTCATTAGTGTTTGAGTTACGCTTGGCTTTGTGAGACGCTAAAACTGATTCCGGCGATTTTTGAAATGCCTGAATTCATTGTGCAAAGAAATTGAATTAAATTTTGTTTGCGGAAATGTATAAGATGTTGCAGGTGGCATTCGGTGAGCATTCATATATCGGAAAGGAATGTTTAGAAGTGGTATAAACAGTTCAAAGAAGGCAGAGAACGCGTTGAAGACGAAGAGCCCTCGGGTCGACCAACCACCTCAATCGACGAAGCTCACGTCAAAAAAAAAAAAAAAAAAAATGTGGTGCTCGCAAATCGTCGATTTACAATTAAAGACACTGCTGCTGATATTGGAATTTCAAAAGAATCGGTCAATTCCATTTTGGGCCTCAAACGCATCAAATCTCGATTGGTACCGAAAATACTGAATGCGCTATCTCATACTGTATTGATTCTTCGTGACGTTTTCGCCAAAAAGGAAACTTCTATCGTTCCACAACCACCGTATTCACACCGTGCGATTTCTGGCTATTCCCTAAACTGAAAAGACCACTCCAGTGACACCGTTTTGAGTCGATTGAAGAGATTCAACGTGAATCGCCGCGTGCTTTGAAGTCATTACTGTCGATGACTTTTTAGCATACATTGGGGATTGGAAGAATAAATAAAGAGAAAAAAAATAATTGGTCCTACTTTTTGGGTCAGTAATATTCTCCTTTATTTTCTATGCATTTCCTTAGACAGGAAATGCTGTTAAAAGAAAATTTCTAAACAGCCTCTTTTTCTTAAAATAATGGTAAATAGACTTTTTTCTAAAGATTCCTTCACACAGAGGCATGAAGCGTCGACCAATCGCGAGCCTCACCGCGTTCACCTGAAATCCACCGCTTCGAGTTGCCCAACAACTCATACAATAATATATTTATATGACCAGCAGTACATAATATCATAGAATTTAGAATGTATTTCTTAAGATTTTGTGTGAATCATAACACGTATAAGAGAACATTTTGTAATACGAAAAATTTAATTCACAAATTAATAAAATTGGGAATTAAAGAAGAAATATAGCAAAAAGTCCAACCAAATAAAATTACTTACTTAATGTTCGTTATTATTATACAATAGGGCTTGATAACTGAATCTCTTTTCTTTTAAACCTCCACAAATAGAGTATCTTTTCTTTAATATATCTTTATCTTATATGTTTTCTTTTAAACCTCCACAAATTTCTACTGTACATCAATAGGAGGAGTCGATCCTGAGCCTCTTTTGCTCAGTCAAGGCGACGCCATGCGTTGTGTAAAAGCACAGTATTTTCCGATCAATACCTGTTTGGCGTTTTTGCACATTTCAACTGTTGCGCCAAAATATTGGCTTTCTCATTCACTTGGACGTTAATGGGTCATATAAAGGAGTTTAAGAGTTAAATAAGTTTATTTTGTCAGGAGATGTGTTCCAAAAAGTTATTTGTTCAACCGGCCATGTTTATTACAGTCTTTTTTTTTTAAATCACAGCTTTGACGATAATTTGGTAATGATGAGTTACATGAAAAATAATAATCTCAATGGAGAGCATGTATTCATGTATTAGAAGAGAACGCGATGTATTTCTTAAAGAAAAAAATAATATGTTCTAAATACAATTAAAAATAAGATCAAATATATATGAAAGAGCATTTAAGGAAGGCAAATATACACGGGCTATTTTTTTCTTCTGTCAAAATCCGATAGCTCTGCTAAGTGACTAGTTAAGCAATATACGACGGATCTACACCATAATATTTGTCACCTTCGAGTTCAAAACACCAGTAAGGGACGAACTGCCGGCTCGTTAACAAGGCTGACATGAAGGATTTTTTCATCAAGTGCGAGTTGCACAACGTCATTTGTTTCAGGAGAAGGGAATAATGCAACAGAAATTCATCGAAGAATGCGCTACGTTCTATTATAGAATGGTTTTGATCCATGACAATGCCCGATGATATACTTTTGTAGTAATCAAATAGCTTCTTACACAATTTCAATGAGAAGTGTTTCATTACCCGACGTACAGCCCACACCTGGCGTCGAGTGACTTTCAGATCTTTCGAGAAATCTAGGAGGACAGTGTTTTAAAATTATAAATAAAAACTTTTATTAGGAAATAAAGATATAATTTTATATGAAAATAGAATAAAAACGACTTATATTTAAAAATATTCAATTTATATTTAATTAGGGTTTAAAAATTGTACATTTATTTTTAAAATCGTTGTTAAAAATGATTTTTGTTTATTTTCAGCTCAATAGATGGCGAACTTAGTATATTTCAATTTGTTTCGATTGCAATAGATTTACTCAATATTTATTTAAAATTCTAATAGCAATAGCCATTCTAATCGTATAGTCTTGGCAAATAAATTTCACTTGCTACTACGTTAACTCAAGTCTATTTGCCTGCAAAATTTACAATTTCATTTTGCTACTCTTTGATCAATTAGTACCTCTTCAACCAGGATTATCTTCTAAGCATGTGTTCAACCGAATTTACTCACGGTTTCCTTTCATCACTGTCATATCACTTATCTTCATCTACCATCCCTTTTTCTCATTTATGAAACCTCTTCTACTATTCACCATACGTAATAAAAAAACATTCATTCTCGTTTTCCTTTCATCACTGCCATTAATCACTTATCTTCATCTACCATCCCTTTTTCTCATTTATGAAACCTCTTCTACTATTCACCATATGTAATAAAAAAACATTCATTCCTCTTTTGCTAAAAATTCATAACTGTCTTTATTTACTTTTATTTCAGAGACCATCATCTTTGTTTTGTAAACTTCATCTTTGTTACTGTTTATCATGATTAACTTTGTCTACATGTGTTGTATCTTTTTTTTTATTAATATTATTATGTAATCTTTTTCTGATTCTCAATAAATACCCTCCCATCATGCCAGACTGTCTAGCCGGTCTCCAGTCATTCTTATCCATATTGTGTTCAGTTTATACCTTCATTTTATATTGTTATACACGTCTACTTAGTTATTTTGAACAAAAAGGGAGCTCTTTTATCACACTCATCCCCTGATTTCACTTTTTGATATGAACTGGTTTTAAAAAATTTGTGATAGAGCGTCGAATTGAAATGTGTAATAGAAGAATGATGGCTTCCCGTTACTGACATTTCACACAGTAAAAAGACAGTCTTCCATTTAATTCATTTGCTATAAAATATGTATCTGTAATAATATAATAAATAACAATAAAATAATTTATTCCGAGGAACTAAACAAACCGAATTTACTACAAATTTCGGGGAAAGGTAATTTGTTATAAAATATAAAGTAAAGCCTGAAAACGAAAGGTGAAATACAATAACTGTTGTAGCACACCTTGTTATATTGTTGTAATTGATCATAGCATTTATTTTAATATAAAATGATTCTGTATAATTATTTACAATAAAAAAAAAAAAAAACATCCTATTTGAAACTTCACATTGCTTTTAAAAACCACTTTAAAAATATTATATCAATGTATATATATGCATATATATAATCATTTTTTCAGCAGATAATGGATTTTTTGCAATTATTTCATTAAAAGTGATTTCTGTAGGAGATCACCGTAATTTGAATAAGTGGAGTTGAACACACAATGCGTTAAGTTATTTTTGGACATTTTAATTTGTTAAACAAATATACAAAATTTATTAGATCAAATTTTCGTTTCGCGCCGTGTACAGCTTTTTACCGTGTCTGTTATTGGTGATTGAGATTGATAAAAGACTTGGAAGTAATACTTCTAGGTCGGTATGTAAGAAACTAATACTGCTGTGCCAGAATGCCTAGTCAATAATAAAAAAAATTATCAAAAGCTGTTTTGAGCAAGTAATTTAATTTTTTATGTACTCTGAAGTTACACATTTTTACAAATTTTTAACTGTTGACTTTTATTAGCCTTTTTTCTGCATTTTTACAAGACAAACTGGTTCGGTGGTTAGCGATATGATCATTCAATATAACTATCAGCCCTTGCTTCAGTGTAGCTATAGCTTCTTGGCTACCAGAATTACCTAGAGTTAAAAAATTATATCCACAACTTGTTCAGTTCCGTCTCAATAAAAGTACTGTTTCAGGAATCGTTAGCGATAAGAACGACGACGATTTGTTGGTTGACGGAGCTTCTTCTTTGCATATGAAAGGGAAGTTACTTTAGCTTTAAGCCCATTGCATTAAAAGTAAATACTTAATATAGAGATAATAAAATATGGAGAAGAGAATTTTTTTTTCTTCTTTTCAATAACGTATTTAATAATTATTAATTACAATTTAATAATTAAAATAATAAAGTAAAAATAGGATTTTGAAGAATTACAAAATGAACGTAGTTTGAAAGAGAACTTAATTAATAAAAATAAAAATACTTTCAACAGGTACTCCTTTTTGAATTAGATTAACAAGTTCAAAATAACAAAAACGTTTCAGAGTATTTTTTTAAGAGAGTCAAATGGTAATGATGGGGAAAATCTGCGAATTGTACAAGGTCAATTGAAAGTGAGCGCTGGAACAGCAGAGCCTAGGGGGAACGAAAAAGCACTTATTCATGCATCAGAAGGGAGAGGGGGAAAAAAAGAGGTTCAGAGTGCGGCCTTTGTAGCAAACAAATCAAACTTGTCGGAAGAAGAGCAAATCATTGGAGCAGCAGCGTTTAATATAATGAGTCACTACAATTGTTATTTATCATTACCTCTAAGATATGTGTTTTAAATTTATTGAAACTTATAGCCCTGTTTTGTAAAAAATAATGAACGGCATAGTTTCTTGGTGCTCTTTTTGTGTGCAGACGATGGATACTGACCAGAGAATTCCACCATTCAGCTGACAAAAATTATTCTCAACATGAACCAGGTACTTTACTTAGTGAACTTATTGGTAATTGACTACATAATTAACAAATTTGATAATCACTACACTAAGTTCATCATTTCCATAAAATGTTTATAGTTTATCAACAACAGAGTTATTTAAGTATACAATGCATATAAATATGAATAAATATTGCTTTGTTTTTAAAACTTACTCCTTCAATTAAAGAATTTTATTTTGAAAATGGAAAATTTTTTTAATTTAAAATTCTAGTAAAAAAGTCAATGTTTATTTAATAAAGGAAAAATATTTCTAATATGAATAAATTTCAAATTTATTCAGCTGGATACATATATTAATATTAATAACCAAACATTAAAGCAAAACCTTAGGTGTTTATTGAAAGTATTACAATATTTTCACAGAAGTAGCTATCCTAATAAAATTAATTTATAATATAAATTAAAATTAAGCCAAATAAATATTATTCTATTGCCCCAATTTAAAAAAAACAAAACATATTAAATATTTAAATTATTTTAACAGAGTTAAACTAAAATTTTCTTTTATGAAATGAAATCAAATTTAGCTCTTTGATAATAAATTAACATTTTCTTTTTTATCTTATCAATTTAATTAAAATATTAAACCTATTAAATGAATCTTAATTATCTTATCAAATTTATCTTAAAATTACAAAACTTACGCAAGCATAAAAAAATTTATGCATTTTAAATTTATTATATAAATTGTCTAGCAAATATTTGCTATCCGTATAATTTTATTTCAAAAGTAATACTTTCATTTCTGTTTTACAAATGCCTTGGCATAAATGGAATACAAGCGAGGAGGAAATCTGATCAAAGAAGATATGAACCATAATATTTCATATTTAAAAAAAAATAATTCAAGCGAAAAATTTGTTATAAATTGATATTTTTATTTCATTCTTATATAAAGTTAACATCTAATAACGAAAGTAGATTATATAGATTTAGAAGCAATAATCAATTAATGAATTAAAAACAAAACCAGCAAGGTAACATAAGAAGGAGGAATGTAAATCAATAAATGAAAACTTTTTTTTATTTATGTAAGTGAAATTAATCCATTAGAGATTAGATCCATTTTAATAATCTGTAATCTCAGTTAGTCTGTTCGAATCTCGAATCGTAAGTGAACCAAATTATAAGTGATTTGCACCCTTTTTCACCTCTAGAAAGTAAACAATCCAAACTGTCATCTAGTAAAAGCTTCAGTGTGAGCGGGTCAAAAAATATTCTTCCCTGCTGCTAATATTTTATTCATCTCTTAAAAATTCATTTTGCTGGTAATTTATTTTTCTTTAATTTTTAAGTCGGAAAAACTCCTTTTCAATTATAATAATTAATTTCTCAATTAAGTCACATTGCTAGCACTCTTAACTTAATTTTTTGATTAAATTTTCACTTTAAATTCATTTATTTTAATTTTTAAACTTTCATTTAAATTATTATTCACTTAAACTATTTCTACATCTCTTCAAAAATTGCTGCTAATTTCTTACTTTGCTCGTAAATGGGGATTAAAGCCTTTTGGCCCAGGAGCATGATGGCAGAAAATGTTCTTTAACTAAAAATAAAACTTACTTGGTTTGTTTTATGTTAAAATAACAATTGTAAGGGGACCGCTGAATTAAAGTGATAAAAAACAGGAAAATAAACAATAGATCAAGGTTCGACTGTACATTTCAGCCTTTCTAAAATAGGGATGTATTTGTTGACATATTTTAATAAACTTCTATGTTTGAGAAATCAAGCAGTTTTTAAATTAGAATCAATTAATCGTAATAATAGTTCTTAATTAGTTTCCTTGATGAAAATGCTTATTCACATATGCATGCACACTGTAAGAAATCAATTATATCAGAATTATTATGAGAGTGATGGAAGTTCATTAAATCTCATTTCCAATAAAGAAATGGATTTGAAATAAACATGTAGCATTTATATGTTACTGAATAAAAAATAAGAAGAAATTTATAAGTGGATTAGAAATATATATTTACAATTCAGCAGAATCGCAGAATTAAGTAGTCTACTTAAACGTTAAAACAAAAGCCAACAGTAAACTGAGTAACTGGCGTCATATGGCTGAGTTTGTCAGTGTTGTAGCTTCAAGAGTACACAAATATAGTAAAAGGCCACTCTAGATTTAAGTGGTAGACTAAGACATTTTTATATTTAAGCCATATGCAATTCTTTGAAAAAAAACTTCCCAGGGTTTCAGTTTACCACTTCTTATTACTTATCTACAGTTCATGTATCACAAGCGACACACTTTGTGATGCATGAACTGTAGATAAGTAACACCACATGATTTTATAGTATAGTTAGTTATAAAAATTATAGTTTAAAACTAAAAAACATGCTTTTAGAGTTAATCAAACTAAAAAATAATTGTTAACATAAGAATAAAATTACTGACGAGAAAATGAATGTCACTGTTCTTGCGTGGGCTGCTTTGTATGACATTTTTAAACTAACTCTGCATTTCGTAATGAAACTAGTGAAAAATTATAACGTTTGATATCGGGCACCCCACGCTTTTAGAACAGTGGCATTAATTTTCTCGTCAGTAATTTCTTATGTTAATGATTAATTACTTTTTACTTTGATTAACTCTAAAAGCGTATTTTTTAGTTTTTTAAAACTATAATTTATTTTTTACTTTGATTAACTCTAAAAGCATGTTTTTTAGTGTTTTTCAACTATAGTATTTAAATGAGGTCCCAGAATGGAGGACTGGAACTATAGTTCTTACAATAATTTAATTGTGAGTAAAACAAAGGCTAAATGCGAATATGTCGAGCTAGCCAGGATTCGAACAGGGAATCTCCTGATCCGTAGTCAGGCACATAATCCGTTGTGCCACTGTCCCACGTAGGTCCCAGGTATGTCTTGGGTACTTTCATTCTACATGGGTTAAATTGCTCTTCATAAGTTAAAATAAAATCACTAATCCTGGCGATCTTAATCAGGATGAGATAATAAACTTATCAAAATATTTTATTGTCGTCGGTCCTTGATAAGTCTACAACGTTTAAATTAAATCTGATCGCTTAAAGTAGGGCAAAATCAAGCCCAAAGAGTCAGTTACAAACAAACATACGGGTGAAATTATTAAAAGTGCATTAAAAAGGCTTAAATCTTACAGAACTTACAAACGATTATATATATTTAATTAAAACAAAGTTACAGGGTGATATTGTATTAATCAGTATGACCCCCATTTAGGAAATATTTTAAGCACAGTAAAAATAAGAAATTATGCTACAAATAGTTTTTGAACAATATTTTATATAGTTTATTTATAATTATTATCATATTAATCATATATATATATACACAAACACTTTGATTAAATGTATAGTAGAGCACTATTTATAAAATTTAGAGGAACTAAGATAAATGGAATGCTTAATACAATTCAGAGTTGGTAAATAAAATGACAAGAAATATAACAATAGTATAATAGTAACTGCAAACAAAAACAGATCTCAAATTACATTTTTCTTAAATATTAAGTTATTATAAGACCATACCTAAGTAAATTTAACAATTTTTATTGAAGGTAAAAATATTCATGTAATTTAATTGATTTTAAATTGGATGTTTATAAAAATTAGCTTTGAGCCACTCTTCAATTACAAATATTTACACTTTATGATCAAGATGAATTTCAAAATTGTAATACATAAGCATTTCTACATTGTAATACAGAAGTTTTTTTTATTTTAACAAACTGATTCATTTTATATTTAGGTAACAATTATTAAAATCTAAAATAAATTGGATTATTAGCAATCCAAATATACATTTATTTAAATTATAATTAAGCTCTCAGAACATTATAAATATAAGACAAATAGTTTGATGGCAAGTTCATCATATAAAATACAAAAATAGATTAATTGCTTGGTATAAAAATATGCTCTGGTTATTAACACATAACAGATCAACAATTAGTTACCCCTAAATAGATTAATTTTCATATTTCAGGTTAAATTAGTAAAAATAAAAAATTATATTCAGAAAACCTGTAAACATATATTAAAATTTACAATCTCAGACTGAAAATATTTACAAAGATTGGCTATATATTGTATTTAATTATTTAAAACCTTGTAGGAATGTAAATGCATTGTACAACTGTTAAAAAATTCTATAAATCTAACATAATACTAATATCAATGTAACTATACTAAATAACAATGGAGTAAAAATAGCTAAATATATACTAAAAACTGATGAAAAATGAAAAATTTCACAGAAGGTAGTTAAGATAGTTACATTTGTAAAACGAATAAAAGAAATGAAAAGATAAATATGAGATATATAAAACAGACATTTTTTTCTATGAAAACAGATCCAATCTCATTTAAAGGCTAAAATAACTGAATAAACAGCTGCAAGATGTAACCCATTAAAAGCTGTATAAAGTATAAAATTTTTACAAAGACATAGTATAGCTATATTTAATCTATTGAAACATTAGAATTGTCAACAGTATCAAAAAAAAAAAAAAAAAAATGCAAGAAATCTTTAGCAAGAAGGTGTCATAAAAAATATACACCTTAATAAATCTTGGAAATTTTAAAGAATAATGCTTAGATGACTAAGTGTTAAAAAATCAATTGAGTGGAATATCTAATTGATCATCAGGAGGGCTGAAAAGCAGTTCTATTGATAGTTTTTCTCTAAAGACCTTCCAAGTTTTAGTTTTATGAGGATTATCTAAATAGTCCCGCTGTACATGAAACCTGAAATATATAAATTTTTAATTTATTAATATGACAGATGCAAATAACAAAGTAAACCAATTTACATATACTGGACATTTTATTAACTTGCAATGTAAAATAATAATAAAGAATTAAGTAGTAACCGAGTAAAAGCTTTAACTCCTTAAAAGTAGTATTAAACAAAAGCAAAAAAAAAAATATATATATATATCTATTTTTACAAATCAAAACATTTTTGGCAGCGTTTTTTGCACAAAAAAATTCATATTTACTTTTAGAAACAGAATGTTTTCTAGAAATTTTATTTTAATATATATTTGCTGGTTGACTTGAGACATACATGCCTGCTTAAGAGGAATCTTTTCAAGCAACGGCATTCCAAAAGCTCACCTCATGCAATACTTATATTCACTGCCTGTCCCAAGTTTACAAAATAACCTGAAAATTGTTTAGCAGCACATGAAGCGCGATTCCCCTTACCACAACTCTGATTACCATATCAGTAAGCTCTTATTTATTCATAGAAAATGTTCTGCCTTCTTATATTTAATATATTCATCAATGATCCTTTTTAATCGTACTGCCATTTTACTTAGCGACTTCACCCTTACCCTTAAAGCATTATTTTTTAACTGAAAAAAGATTTGCTTCCCTTTGCGTTAAAAAAAAAAAAAAATTTAACTATTACAAATTTTTTTAAATATCACACAAATATGAAATAGTTTGACCTTAGTAAATTAATTTAATTTTGTAAGTTTTTAGCAAAAACTGATGGAATTCTTGGATTGAAAGAAATTTGAAGGAAAGAGCACTGAAAAATATTGACTTTCATTTGATACAAAAACAAATGCAATGTATTTTAGGTTTAAATGAATTATTTTTTGTTGAGCTTTGTTTTTATTCAATATTTGTCAGGAATTAAAACTCTTAATGAATTTTTACCAAATTCCATATTTTATATTTAAAGTCAGATTTAATTCAACAAAACATTTAATATATAGAAAATGATTTTTTTTTCTTATGCTAATTGTATACTCATTCAAGTCCAATTACTATTATTATTCAAAAACACCGATTATTTGACTATTAGCAATACATTTTTAAATTGTCAGACAAGCATGTCTGCATGAAATTATATATTACACACACAAAGCATGGGGAAGAAATAAATTCAGTAAATTTACATAAAATATTTTAACATATAATTAAAAAGATTTTGAATCACCTATTGTTTTCAATAAAACTTGTATGAAACCAAAAATAAAATGGACAGTTTTCATAGCCTCTAGCATATAAAAGTAAAATTAATTTCCTTAAGAAAACAACAATTAATGCAATTTCTACTAATATATTATCAAATCAACTTACTGATGAACACTGGAATTTCAGCTTTACATCTCCATGAAGGATAGGACAATTTAACACCATCACTTCAAGAACATCGGCTTCTGATTTATAGTCGGCCTAAAAAATATATTTTGAAACTATAAAAATTTTTTTTTTTTTTTTGTAACTACTGGAATTAAATAACTCAAAGAAAAGACTTTCCACAATTTTCTTCTTTCTTAAAACAGTGTGGATAATTAAAAAATTTTCAAAATATTTTTTCTCGCTTATGAATAATTTTAAGTTTTTAATTACAAGTTATAACTAATTAGCTTAAAATATTCAGAGTAAACTCTAATGAAATAAATCATTTTATATACAAATATCACTTATAGTCTTTAATAATTAAACTATCCTTTTCCAAAAATATTCAGATGCGGACCTCTTGAAAACTGATAAACAAATCAGAATGGACTATGGAATATATTGGAATGGAATAAGAAATACAACAACAATTAGGTACAGGAAAAACACCAATTTGGTACAATTTAAGACACGTTAATGATGCAGCGTACTAATTTTAATATTGTAGATGCTTTAATTATAAGCCATTTAATACAATATAAATGAATAAAAATCATGTAATTGAGACATAACTTTTAAAAGTTCTTTTTAAGCCACTTCATTACCAAGAAAACTTTCTTAGAATTTTATAATCAAATCTTACCACATGCTAAACTTCTTAAGTTTCAGAAAATACTTTTGAATTTATATCAAATTATGCATTTATAAAATCTATTCAATAGAGAAAAAAAAAAATAAAAATAAAACCAGTATGCTTGAAAATCTACTTAAATAATTAAGAACAACATATGCCATTTACTTTGTTTTCCCTACTGAATTTTGGTAACTAAATATTCACACCAATTTTAGTAATTTTCAAAAGATCAGAGTGAAGTTCAAGAGGGTTGTTAAATGATTACATTTTGTCAAATTTCTGAAGTCTCAATAAGTAAACAAATTTTCTTGATTTTCTAATTTTAAATACTCATTACTTGGTTAATATTAGGCAATTCAAGATTTAGAAAAATAGAATTTGATGTACTAAACTGTAAAATTAAAAGCAAGCTCCATAAATTAATTCATGTTTGACACATCTCTGATAGCTTGAAAAAGAAAATGCTACCTCTTACATTTAAGAGCTATGGAAGACTGAAGACAATTACCAAAAGATAAAAGCCTAACAGTAAAATCATTTATTTTCCAAAACAATTATTTTTAAATAAAAAATTTTTATGCTTTCATTAAACAGTAATGTATTTAGATACAGAACTTGCATTTAAAACATTTTTACAGAATCTATTTTCCTGAACCATTTAATGTTAAAAATTATCTAAAGCCAAACATACTTTATTACATACATACTGTATATTCTTTGCTGGTGAAGCAGAAAGATTGTGAATTAAATAACATCTATTTGTCTTACTTTAATTTCTATATTTCCCAAACAATTTAATAGCTTTGTAAATTATGAATTATAACTATTATATGCATAGAAATTTATGTGATAAATACATAATAAAGTTAAAAGTTATAAAATAATTAGAATTAAGATTAGTGAAAGAGTTAAGTATAGTTATATTTTGCTTAATAATGTTTACATATGTTGAATTTTAGAAATTAGTCGCTTATTTTTAAATTTACTGTTGAGTATTTTATACATTTTCAGATGCTATAAATGTTACATAATTCTTGAAAAAACTTATTTTTTTATTATGCTAGTCTGAAGTTTAAATATTTTTTAATTTATCTTGCAATTTGTATGTGTGTACTAGTTAACATTTAAATTATTTAACAACTTTTCTACATTTTTATTTGACTTTAAAAAAGTGAGAAGAGTGTTAGGGAATTTTTGAATATTAAGGTAAGTTGTATTTGCACTTATTTTTTTTTATCAATTTTTGTTTTAAGCATAAAAATGTTGAATATTTATACATGTATTATCCAAATTTACAAAGTAAACTAAATCATAGTTTTTTTTTTTTTTTTTTTTTTTAAGATGGTTAAAAAGTGTTGTTCCATGCTGCAGATCTAATTATGATCCAACAGTTTACATTTCTGCTTTTCAATTCCCCAAAGAGGAAGACAGAAGAAACTTATGGCTTAAGAAAATTAACCAGAAGGATTATTCACTGAGTAAAAATGCTGTTGTTTGCATTAAGCACTTTAGTGAGAAATTTGTTATCACAGAAGACCATGCTGTTCTAGACGATGGATCTGTTCTAACTGTGAAAAGAATTTTTTCAAAATTAATTCCTGATGCATACCCATCAATATTTCCAAGTTAGCCTGCATATTTATCTAGTGACCCTGTATCAAAAAGAAAAAATTCCATCTGAACGAAGAAATGAAATATTAAAAAGAGACGGGAAAAAATTCACTGACTGGTGTTTAAAAGACATCATTAAAACTTTTGATGATTTCCTGAAAGAATTTCCAACAAAGCTAACTAAAGAGTGGCTCTTTATAGTGCAAGAAGAGGAAATAGCATTGAGTAATTAAAGTCTTCATATTCTACAAGGAATCAAGTGTAACAGATGGACCAAATTTCATTGCTTATTAAGTACACTTGGGAATTATGAGGAAAAGAATGTCTGTATTGAAGACAAATCCAACTACACATTAAATTTTCTTCAGGATGTTAGAAAAGAGAAGGAGAAAGAAGAACGTGAGTATTGTTTTATTTTTGATGTTATAATTGAACAAATTAATAATTTGATTTTGACTAAAATTGCATATTCCACAAATTATCTTCTGTTTGCTAGTAAATTTTTTTTTCAGTTATCCTTCAGCTTATAATTTTATCTGTAATTCAAAAATTTTAATTTTGCCTCATCCTGATTATCTTAAAAAATTATCTAACCCATTTAATAATAAAGGCAATCTTGACAATAATAGTCATATATCATATTTAAAGAAAAAGATTGAATTACTTAATGAAAATGAAAAAAATGTTTGCCTTTTACTTGATGAAATATTCATAAATTCTAATATTTCATATAAAGCTGATCAGATTACAGGTACGGCTGAAAATTCTGTCTATGAAGCTAGTACTATTCAAGCTTATATGACTACATCAGTGTTTTCTAAACATAAAGAAATAATTGCATTAATGTCAGTAAAAAATCAAGCTGCTGATGAATTATATTTAAATACTCGAAGAAATACTGTAAGAGTTTTAAGCCTTTTAAAAGAACTCAACTACACTGTTTTATGTTTAATATCAGACAACAATAGAATAAATAGATATATGTTTTCTAAAATGTGTGGTGATAACTTAAAATGCTACATTCAAAATCCTGTTCAGCCAGAAAAAAAATTATTTTTGTTTGACACTGTACACTTAATAAAATCGATTCAGAATAATTGAATGACACAAAAAACAGAAGATCAAACTTTTCAGTTCCCCAATCCATATGATTTTTCAGAAGTTTATTCGGTAAGTCTGAAATCTTTTAAAAAATATTTATGAATCAGAGAAGTTGTCAATTGCAAAATTTGCACCTAAATTATCTCAAAAAGTTCTTTATCCAACTTCATTTGAGAAACAAAATGTTTTATTCACTTTAAATCTGTTTAATGAAACAAACATAACTGCTTTAAAGACTAATCAAAATGAAAAAAGTTGTAATACAGCAGTATTTTTTTTTTTTAAATGGTGGAAAAAAGTTAATGTCAAATATCCTCAAAAAAGTTTCAAATTGAATGATGATTTCTGCAAACTAATAGAAAGTGTTAGTGATAACAATGTGATGCTTTTAAAAAGATTTAAAGCTTGGCTTTGCACATGGAACAATTTAAGTTCTTTAAAAGTGTCTGAATGAAAATAATTGGGACTTCCTGGTAGAGGTGGTAAACTTACTAAGGAAACACATTTTGCTCTGCATTTTACTACGGAATATTTAATAGAATTGGTAAATTACATATTTGAAACACATAATGTAAAGTATATTTTGTTAGGAAAATTTCAAACAGATCCATTAGAGGCTCGATTTGGACAATATCGACAGATATCTGGGGGGAATTGCAAGTTTTTGAATCTGAAGGTAAATTAAAAATAATTACTTGTATAGAACTGTATTCTGAAAGAAAAGGTGAATTCAAATTAAAATCATTACAATCTTTTAAATCCGATTAATTCAGTAGACAATCCAACATTCCAGATGTTTTATACGAAACATTTAATTCACATGACAATGACGAAAGAAATATAAGTCAGAAAGCAGTTTTAATTTACATAGGTAGGTAAGTAGTAGGTAGGCAAGTTTGCAAGAAAATTAAGTGTAAATTATGTTGTGAGTTACTAGTTTTAGATTAGAATCTAGAATATGAAACAGATAATTGTGAAATAAAAGAATATTTAAGGATTATTAATAGAGGCAATTTAAAATGGCCTACACAATTTGTTGTTGACATCATTGTTCAAACATATTTAATATTTTTAAAACTGATTAGCATAAATATGAAAGTATATATTTAGAGTGTAAAAATCAAAAATCTTTATTAGAATAATTAGTTTTTGAAAAGTTGGGTTTTATATCTATAATTCCAGAAGCTAACTGTAACTGTACAACTAAAGCAGAAAATTGTCAAATTTAATCTCATAATATAATGAAAGATGCCTTTTGGCTAGTTTGAAAGTGTGTTAATATAATTACATTTGGTATCAGTTTACAATATGATTTCATGTATTTTGTATATTTGTCTTAGAATAAAAAAATATTTCATTATCTAAAAATTTAATAATATGCATCTAGGTTTCATTATGTATATCATTGCATATATCTTGATTAAGAATATTAATTATTTTTTGTTTAGCAATAGAAGCTTTTTAAAGTAACTATTTAATATTTAGACACTATGATTTTGTATAAGATTAATAGAAAGGGATAATATCCTAATGATTGAGCTTTGTGTTTGACTAGAGATATTCTGGCATTCATTAAGCTATAATTTTTTGGATATACCAAAGTGTTTCACTACAACTAATTTTCATGCCATAAATGTAAATATAGAAACATATTTTTGTATCATGAAGGTTTGTTTTGAAATGATGTAAATAATAAATTATATAAATATAGTATAAAAAAGAATTATTATTGTTATCATTCAAATAAAAAATTTTTAGGTATGAAATACATAAAATTTAGCAGAGAAAAAATTATTTTCAATTTTTATACAATTTGTATAGATATTTTTTTGTATTATATATACAAACTATAAGGGTTATTTGTTTATAAATTTTTGGAAATAAACTATTTTATTGAAATAATTCATTTCTGCCACTATAGAAAATTTTAATGAACAAAATAAGATAAAAATTATTTCAGTTGGGGAATTAATCAACTTTTTTAATAATTGTATTTATACTAAAAAAACGTTTGTGTATAAAACAATTCAAGGTAGATTCATAATGTGGTACTATTGGTTTAAATATATATTTCAAGTTAACTATTATTTCTAAAATCAAATTTTCATCCTGGAAGAAGCTCGCCCAGAACTGTGACGTCGAAAAATCAACGCTCAGGCCTTGAAGAGATAAGTGTCTTTCCTCGTATCGATAGTCAGGCTGCCTAGCTGGAGAATTACGGTTTTTCTCCAATGCTGGATAGTTACCCCTGAAATACATCTCGGAAGGTACGAGATGATTATAGGTACATGAAGGTACAGTCCTCCCATCAATACCGTTCGTAGCATGACGTTCGTCATGACGGTCATTGATGTTCATTCCTTTACTTTTTATCTGGTAAAAGGCTAAAATTGCCCTATGTACATGAGAGGTGGGAATGCATATGCTTTGGCTACTATGGAAATTAATTATTTCAGGAACTGACCTTTTCAAGTCCATTTTAAAGTATCTACAACTCCCCCTTAACCTAATGTGTCTGGATTATTGGATAACGGATTCAGATTAACGAATAATGGACTTGGATTAAGTACTAAGAAAGACTTGGATTAACGATTAAATTAATTGGAATAGCAAAAAATTGATTTGGAGTAATGGACATGCAAATCTGAGAAAACCCTCAACACATCGAAAAGAAAATCTGCAAATATAGGAATCATTCCAACTTTTCAAATTAAAAAAAAATATAGTAAAATTACTACCACTCTTTCTAAAAAACAAATTTCTATATAAATTTAATTGTCCCTGATCTCTGTTTTCATATATAAAATTGCTCTGCATTTTATTACAGCATTTATTGTTCGAGGAAGTGCGAAGAAAAAAAAAAGAGACTTTCATTCCCATAAGCATTTCGCATCGTATTTCTTGTCTTTGACTAACCCTGTGGTCTGCAAACTCAGCGGATTGCACTTTAGATGCAACGCAAATGACAAAGGAAGTGTGTGTTGACGGAGTACCAGGGCTTGCCTGTATCTTCAGTTTCTTAATTATTAAAAATTCCATTTTGTTAGCACTATTTAATTCAAATAGCTATATTGCTATCTCTTCATTTTCAATACGTTTGATAAATGGCGCAGCACTTTCTTAAAGTTTACAGCAATTCATACTCAGCAAATGGCATTGCTGTAGGTCATTAATTTTAGAAACGAAGGACTCGTTTTTAAAAGTGTTAGACAAAGTCCTGAAAATTATTGGCTTATACACGGAAATATAAGGTAATTATATTAAACCTGGTACAATCCTTAATGTATTTTTTTTATTTATATAAGAAAATTACCTTTATATTTATTCCATTAATAAATTATGCCAAAAACACCCTAGAACAAATGGGGTACAATATTGCTAGTATTCATCTGAAAATTGATTTTATATATTATTTTTCTTAAGAATGTTTTTGGCTATTTAAAAGAAATGCTTTCTTTCTTTTTTTTTTTTGGAATGATATTCATAGAATATCGAACAGAAATAACAGTGTAGTTTCAGTTTTTCTACGAGTTCTCTGAAAGTTTACAAATATAAAAACAGCGCCATCTAGCTTCGTGCAGATTGGCTTATGAATCTCCAATAAATTATGAGTAGCAGGTAAATTCGAAATCGAATAATGCTCTTTATTTTATGATTAGGGGTCAGCGTAATTGTCTTACAGATGTTTAATTTAATTGTTTGCATTGATTTTTTCTCAATGATTTATATTTAAATTCCTTTAATTTATATGAAAATTTCTTTTTCCTCTAGACCAGGGGTCTCCAAACTACGGCCCGCCAGTATCATCAATCCGGCCCACGACAGCGAATAGCTTATTGTTGCTGTAATAAGTTGGATAAAAAAACACAGAATGATAATAACTTGGTTTTATTTACCTGCTAGGTAAAGCATAATGAATAACAACAAACAAATAATTGAAATGAATTTTATCTAGTGAGCAAAACCCTCCCATAGGAACGGAAAATCAAACATATGATTTTTATCGTGAAAATTAATTAACTAGCGCCATCTGTTAGCGATAAGGGATATTACCTACCTATTTCCGCTAATGACCACTAGATGTTGTCAAGTGTCACGGGCGTATCGATATAAGCAATAGTAATTGTAGTAATTGAACCAGCGAATTTAGCAAGCGTATGCTCGCTCAGAAAACTACTCGGCGACTAGTCTAGAAATTATAGATAATGGCTGAAAAATTAAAACAATTTTGGCCCTTGGTACTTACTGGATTAAACAGTATGGCCATAAGGCTGGAAAGTTTGGAGACTCCTGCTCTAGACTGTTGTAGCCAAGTTCCTTGAAGATTCTCCAATAGTTCCATTCTCGAATTTTACTGCAAACGATTCACCTAATTCAACTGCACGATTAACATCGCAAAGTATTAATTTTATTCAGTATAACATTTAATTTCTTCGTGTTATTTTAAAATCGGGATGCCGATTTTATGCAGTCTAAGTTGTTCAATGCGTTTTTCATCGTTTCGGTATATATATATAAAAAATAAAATATATTTTGCAATAATTAATTTTGTAACATTTCCAAAATTTTACATTTCTTAAATTATTCTGCAATTGAAGTTCTCATTGAATGTATAGTTACTTTGCAGCGCCATTTTTTGTGTTTACTACAAATGTGAAATAATTGATATATACACTGAAGTGACAAAAATTATGGGATAGCAATATGCAAATTTTCAGATGGCAGTAGCATCGCATAGAACATGTGTAAATGCGCAGTGCTTCCGCAGAGCTTTCATTTCTGTTCAAGTTATTCATGTGAAGAGGTTTTGACGTGATGATGACCGCACGACGGGAATTATCAGACTTTGAACGCGGAATGTTAGTTGGAGCTAGACACATGGGTCATGCCATTTCGGAAATCGTAGGGAATTCAACATTCCCAGATCCACTGTGTCAAGAGTGTTCCGAGAGTATGAAATTTCAGGCATAACATCCCATCATGGACAGCGCAGTGGACGACCGCCTGCACTTAACGACCGAGACCGGCGATGTCTGCAAAGAGTCGTAAATTCTAACAGACAAGCAACACTGCGTCAAATAACCGCAGAAATCAATGTGGGACGTACAAGGGACTTGTCTGTTAGAACTGTGCGGAGAAATTTGGCTTTCTGGGGCTATTCCAGCAGAAGACCGACTCGAGTGCCTTTACTGACAGAACGACATCGCTTGCAGCGACTCTCGTGGGCACGTGAGCATATCGGTTGGTCCCTAGATGAATGGAAAACCGTGGCCTGGTCCGATGAGTCACGATTTCAGTTGGTAAGAGCTGATGGTAGGGTTCGAGTGTGGCGCAGACCCCACGAAACCATGGACCCAAACTGTCAGCAAGGCACTGTTCAAGCTGGTGGTGGCTCCGTAATGGTGTGGGCTGTTTTTTCATGGCATGGACTTGGTCCTCTGTTGCGACTGGACCGAACATTGACTGGAAATGCTTATGTTCAGCTACTTGGAGATCACTTGCAGCCATTCATGGACTTCATGTACCCAAACAACGATGGGATTTTTATGGATGACAATGCGCCATGTCACCGGGCCACAATTGTTCGCGATTGGTTTGAAGAACATTCTGGACAATTCCAACGAATGATCTGGCCACCTAGATCGCCCGACACGAATCCCATTGAGCATTTATGGGACATCATCGAGAGATCTGTTCGTGCCCAAAATCCTGCGCCATCAACGCTTTCACAATTATGGACGTCTATCGAGACAGCATGGCTCAATATTCCTGCAGAAGACTTCCAACGACTTGTTGAGTCCATGCCACGTCGAGTTGCTGCACTTCGCCGGGCGAAAGGAGGGCCGACACGATATTAAGAGGTATCCCATGACTTTTGTCACTTCAGTGTATTTATACATGAAAAAAAAAGTTATTTTCAAATGAGTGACAAACGTCAAAAAAATTAAAATTAATGACACTCTTAAAATTAAACATAGGGCGATCACAAAAATAAATGTGGAATAAGGACAAAAGAAAGAGAGGCTGCTAACGCAGAATATAAGAAGTTGAATCCCACTATTAATAGCGATTCCCAAATTCATGTTCCTTTTGTCCTTCCGAGATAATTCTTCTTTGAAATTTCCCCCTAACTATCTCAAGTAATTCGTTTCTTTCGCTTCCCGTATTAAAATTCCATTGAACTTTTTAATGATTTAAATACTATTTTTAATGTAATTTTTTCTTTTACAAAAATTAATTGTTCTGCTTTGTAAAGTACTTTTTGTTTCCTTTTTGTAATTGTAATTATTTTCTTTACTTCTGTGTCCAAAAAATAAGACCAATTTAAAATTACCGGGGTTTATGGAATTTCAATTTTTTTTTTTCTTTTTCTTTTTTAGGTTGATGGCACTGTCCTTGACATCTGTGTGAAATTTGCGTCAAAATATTCATTAGTGTTTGAGTTACGCTTGGCTTTGTGAGACGCTAAAACTGATTCCGGCGATTTTTGAAATGCCTGAATTCATTGTGCAAAGAAATTGAATTAAATTTTGTTTGGGGAAATGTATAAGATGTTGCAGGTGGCATTCGGTGAGCATTCATATATCGGAAAGGAACGTTTAGAAGTGGTATAAACAGTTCAAAGAAGGCAGAGAACGCGTTGAAGACGAAGAGCCCTCGGGTCGACCATCCACCTCAATCGACGAAGCTCACGTCAAAAAAAAAATGGTGCTTGCAAATCGTCGATTTACAATTAAAGACACTGCTGCTGATATTGGAATTTCAAAAGAATCGGTCAATTCCATTTTGGGCCTCAAACGCATCAAATCTCGATTGGTACCGAAAATACTGAATGCGCTATCTCATACTGTATTGATTCTTCGTGACGTTTTCGCCAAAAATGAAACTTCTATCGTTCCACAACCACCATATTCACACCGTGCGACTTCTGGCTATTCCCTAAACTGAAAAGACCACTCCGGGGACACCGTTTTGAGTCGATTGAAGAGATTCAACGTGAATCTCCGCGTGCTTTGAAGTCATTACTGTCGATGACTTTTTAGCATACATTGGGGATTGGAAAAAAAGTTGGCATTGTATCCGGAGGGGATTACTTTGAAGGTGATGAAATAAATTTGGAAGAATAAATAAAGAGAAAAAAAATAATTGGTCCTACTTTTTGGGTCAGTAATATTCTCTTTTATTTTCTATGCATTTCCTTAGACTGGAAATGCTGTTAAAAGAAAATTTCCAAGCAACCTTTTTTTCTTAAAATAATGGTAAATAGACTTTTTCTAAAGATTCCTTCACACAGAGGCATGAAGCGTCGACCAATCGCGAGCCTCACCGCGTTCTCCTGAAATGCACCGCTTCGAGTTGCCCAATCATCATTCTGGATCACGGAGTACCATGGCCATTTAGGGCCTGAAAAACTCCTAATCTGTTACAGTAAAAGACATTGAAAAAATAGTACATTACAATAAAAAAGAAGGCAGTGAGCATTGGTCATGTCCACACGGCAAAATAAAAATAAACATTAGATGGTAAAAAAGAAACAGAAAAACCGAAGAAAGCATGGTACAAATAAAATTTAGAAAAGCAATTAAATATTTAATTTAAAGCATTTAGCGATGATTTGAAATTTTTCAAAAGGTGAATTAGCATTTTTTAATTGTGCATAGAAGTTGTCAATACCACCAAGCATGTTGAAGATGTTGGAAAGTTCCTGTAGGATATACACTGTTTTGGCAGCCGTATCATGATCGAAATCTTGCCAGATGTTTTGGCGATCAGAAATCACTGATGGAGCAGCTGGCGGCGGTCCACGCAAGAAACTTGCCTAGGAGACACCAGGCGTGACTGGTCGACTGTTGAAAGTTGTCTTAGGCGGCTCGGCGTTGCGATTGGGTGGAAGGCGTGGCTTCGGGAATTTTGGGCAACCGCGCCAAGGCGGCAAGGTGCCCCATCTGGTGGCAGTTAATGCAGGTAGGATTTTCAATCCTGTCCTGAATTGTGCAATCCTTGAGGTAGTGTTCGCCACCACATTTCAGACAACGCTTCTTGTAATGACAGTTCTTTGCCGAATGATGGAAAAGATTGCACGCAAAACATTGGGAAGCACCCGGTTTCCTGTTGAATTTTTCCAGTCGCACCGAGAAGTGGAGCAATCTATCAACTTCAAAAATTTTAGAATTTTCTGCACACTTTTTATACACTAACTGCCACACGGGAATTAGTGCCTTGGTCTTGAGGTTGGAAAGTTGGCGCACTTGTTCAATATTAAGTCCAAGTTCGGATAGGCCAGCAGATATCTCCTCGGCAGTTTAACTGACGGGGAGTCCTTTCAGGACGGCTTTTAGCGGTCTTAGGTTCGTTGGTGTGATTACAAAAAACTCCGTCTGGGAGTTTTTCAAGAAATTGGTGATAAGCCGATGATGATCCGGATTACTTGGAAAGATTTTTAGGTGTTCACCTGCAAGCTTTATCCTGACGTCGTCCTGGAATTTTTTGCTGATTTCAGCAATCAGATCTTTTAAACTGTCCGAGTACATTACCATAATTGGTGGTAGTTTCGGCCACTTGGGGTTCATCATCAGGATTTTCGTCAACATCTAAGTTGGCGTATTTATTTGAGGTGTCAATTGAGTTGGTATTAGAAGTAGCAGTAGCAATTTTAGAGGTATGTTTCTTAGCAGGTTTTACAAAACCATCGTCATTACTTGCAGCTGTAGCTGGCCTCTTGGGCTTTTTATTTTTTAGAGTAACCTTGGCGCCACTATGCCGTGCACAATTAACTATAGGACATTGACCAAGCCCACTTACCTGGTTTTCCGCATCTGATACAGCTTCTGCAGCTTTCTTTATAGTAGCAGCTGAGGCCTTTATTGTCTTTGCGGTCACAAGACCAGCATCCATCAGGATCTGCTGCTGTGTGATAGCTTGAGTTGCAAGACAACGCATACAATAATATATTTATATGACCAGCAGTACATAATATCATAGAATTTAGAATGTATTTCTTAAGATTTAGAAGATTTTAGAATGCATTAAATCATAACATGTATAAGAGGACATTTTGTAATACGAAAAATTTAATTCACAAATTAATAAAATTAGGAATTAAAGAAGAAATATAGCAAAAAGTCCAACCAAATAAAATTACTTACTTAATGTTCTTTATTATTATACAATAGGGCTTGATAACTGAATCTCTTTTCTTTTAAACCTCCACAAATAGAGTATCTTTTCTTTAATATATCTTTATCTTATATGTTTTCTTTTAAACCTCCACAAATTTCTACTGTACATCAATAATAGAAGTCGATCCTGAGCTTCTTTTGCTCAGTCAAGGCGACGCCATGCGTTGTGTAAAAGCACAGTATTTTCCGATCAATACCTGTTGGCGTTTTTGCACATTTCAACTGTTGCACCAAAATATTGGCTTTCTCATTCACTTGGACGTTAATGAGTCATATAAAGGAGTTTGAGAGTTAAATAAGTTTATTTTGTCAGGAGATGTGTTCCAAAAAGTTATTTGTTCAACCGGCCATGTTTATTACAGTCTTTTTTTTTTTAAATCACAGCTTTGATGATAATTTGGTAATGATGAGTTACATGAAAAATAATGACTCTCAAAGGAGAGCATGTATTCATGTATTAGAAGAGAACGCGATGTATTTCTTAAAGAAAAAAATAATATGTTCTAAATACAATTAAAAATAAGATCAAATATATATAAAAGAGCATTTAAGGAAGGCAGATATACACGGGCTATTTTTTTCTTCTGTCAAAATCCGATAGCTCTGCTAAGTGACTAGTTAAGCAGTATATGACGGATCTACACCATAATATTTGTCACCTTCGTGTTCAAAACAACAGTAAAAGACGAACTGCCGGCTCGTTAACAAGGCTGAAATGAAGGATTTTTTCATCAAGTGCGAGTTGCACAACGTCATTTGTTTCAGGAGAAGGGAATAATGCAACAGAAATTCATCGAAGAATGCGCTACGTTCTATTATAGAATGGTTTTGATCCATGACAATGCCCGATGATATACTTTTGTAGTAATCAAACAGCTTCTTACACAATTTCAATGAGAAGTGTTTCATTACCCGACGTACAGCCCACACCTGGCGTCGAGTCACTTTCAGATCTTTCAGGAAATCTAGGAGGACAGTGTTTTAAAATTATAAATAAAAACTTTTATTAGGAAATAAAGATATAATTTTATATGAAAATAGAATAAAAACGACTTATATTTAAAAATATTCAATTTATATTTAATTAGGGTTTAAAAATTGTACATTTATTTTTAAAATCGTTGTTAAAAATGATTTTTGTTTATTTTCAGCTCAATAGATGGCGAACTTAGTATATTTCAATTTGTTTCGATTGCAATAGATTTACTCAATATTTATTTAAAATTCTAATAGCAATAGCCATTCTAATCGTATAGTCTTGGCAAATAAATTTCACTTGCTACTACGTTAACTCAAGTCTATTTGCCTGCAAAATTTACAATTTCATTTTGCTACTCTTTCATCAATTAGTACCTCTTCAACCAGGATTATCTTCTCAGCATGTGTTCAACCGAATTTACTCACGATTTCCTTTCATCACTGCCATATCACTTATCTTCATCTACCATCCCTTTTTCTCATTTATGAAACCTCTTCTACTATTCACCATATGTAATAAAAAAACATTCATTCCTCTTTTGCTAAAAATTCATAACTGTCTTTATTTACTTTTATTTCAGAGACCATCATCTTTGTTTTGTAAACTTCATCTTTGTTACTGTTTATCATGATTAACTTTGTCTACATGTGTTGTATCTTTTTTTTTATTAATATTATTATGTAATCTTTTTTCTGATTCTCAATAAATACCCTCCCATCATGCCAGACTGTCTAGCCGGTCTCCAGTCATTCTTATCCATATTGTGTTCAGTTTATACCTTCATTTTATATTGTTATACACGTCTACATAGTTATTTTGAACAAAAAGGGAGATCTTTTATCACACTCATCCCCTGATTTCACTTTTTGATATGAACTGGTTTTAAAAAATTTGTGATAGAGCGTCGAATTGAAATGTGTAATAGAAGAATGATGGCTTCCCGTTACTGACATTTCACACAGTAAAAAGACAGTCTTCCATTTAATTCATTTGCTATAAAATATGTATCTGTAATAATATAAATAACAATAAAATAATTTATTCCGAGGAACTAAACAAACCGAATTTACTACAAATTTCGGAGAAAGGTGATTTGTTATAAAATATAAAGTAAAGCCTGAAAACGAAAGTTGAAATACAATAACTGTTGTAGCACACCTTGTTATATTAAGTTGTAATTGATCATAGCATTTATTTTAATATAAAATGGTTCTATATAATTATTTACAATAAAAAAAACCCATCCTATTTGAAACTTCACATTGCTTTTAAAAACCACTTTAAAAATATTTATCAATATATATATATGCATATGTATAAACATTTTTTTAGCAGCTAATGGGTTTCTTGTAATTGTTTCATTAAAAGTGATTTCTATACGAGATCACCGTAATTTGAATAAGTGGAGTTGAACACATAATGCGTTATTTTTGGATATTTTAATTTGTTAAACAAATATACAAAATTTGTTAGATCAAATTTTCGTTTCGCGCCGTGTACAGCTTTTTACCGTGTCTGTTATTGGTGATTGAGATTGATAAAAGACTTGGAAGTAATACTTCTAGGTCGGTATGTAAGAAACTAATACTGCTGTGCCAGAATGCCTAGTCAATAATAAAAAAAAATGATCAAAAGCTGTTTTGAGCAAGTGATTTAATTTTTTATGTACTCTCAAGTTACACATTTTTACAAATTTCTAACTGTTAACTTTTATTAGCTTTTTTTCTGCATTTTTACAAGAGAAACTGGTTCGGTGGTTAGCGATATGATCATTCAATATAACTATCAGCCCTTGCTTCAGTATAGCTATAGCTTCTTGGCTACCAGAATTACCTAGAGTTAAAAAATTATATCCAGAACTTGTTCAGTTCCGTCTCAATAAAAGTACTGTTTCAGGAATCGTTAGCGATAAGAACGACGACGATTTGTTGGTTGACGGAGCTCCTTCTTTGCATATGAAAGGGAAGTTACTTTAGCTTTAAGCCCATTGCATTAAAAGTAAATACTTAATATAGAGATAATAATATATGGAGAAGAGAATTTTTTTTTTCTTCTTTCAATAACGTATTTAATAATTATGAATTATAATTTAATAATTAAAATAATAAAGTAAAAATAGGATTTTGAAGAATTACAAAATTAACGTAGTTTGAAAGAGAACTTAAATAATAAAAATAAAAATACTTTCAAAAGGTACTCCTTTTTGAATTAGATTAACAAGTTAAAAATAACAAAAACATTTCAGAGTATTTTTTTAAGAGAGTCAAATGGTAATGATGGGGAAAATCTGCGAATTGTACAAGGTCAGTTGAAAGTGAGCGATGGAACCGCAGAGCCTGGGGGGAACGAAAACGTTTCCACTATTGAAGCATCAGCAGGGAGAGGGGTGTTGATGAGGGTGAAAAGGTGAGAGGCACAACGTTCTTGAACGACATTTATTACTCAACTGAAAACTATACATGGGGAAAAACACTTGACAAACAAAAGAGCGCCCTCTTACGGAGAACGAAATATTACATAAGGAATGTACATACGGTTACGGTCTGAACATGCCGCCCACCTTGAAATAACATTTCAACAATAAATGAAAATAAAAGTGTTACATTACACACAATATGCATACATGAAATCAAAGGAGTTAAATGAATATTGAATAGAAATACACTGATTATACAATAAATGCAATGCTACAATTAACATACATTAATGAAATTTAAACTGATAACATGCATAATTTTGTGATATTTCTTTTAAATGTGTCATCTGCTGTATTGATGGTTACAACCCTAACAATATTATCAAGACCAGGGTGTAATTGTATTATTCTACCCATTTTCCATTTAGTTAGGGGCAAATTAACATCTTTAATAAGACACAGATTATTGATTTGAAAATTTTTAGTTGGTAAAAGCCATTTTTTCTTTGTTGCAATCGACATAGATATTCCTTGTGCCAACGTTTCCAAAATTGCTGAACCATTTTTTGAATTGGTTGCCATCTTGTAAGATATGAGATTTTTGACTCAATGTAATTTGGCTCAAGAATACTTGTCAATGACCTTCCAATAATGAAGTGACCAGGTGTTAACGCTGATAGATCATTTGGATCCTTAGAAATTGCTGTTAAAGGTCTAGAATTAAGACAAGCCTCTATTTGTGATAAAAAGGTTTCAAATTCTTCATATGTTAATTTAGCTGCACCAACAACACGTTTTGGATGATATTTTGTTGATTTTACACATTTTTTGATTAAATGTCTAATGACATCTCTAGCACCTATAATCCAATATTGTTCTTGGATTGAAGATTGTACAATTTGTCGACAAACATGCAAGAGAATTTCATGATAATGTCTAACAATGAGATCAGTTAAAATGTGCCCTTTTGGCAGTAAGATGGGATGTTTGTGGCCGTATGCGATATTTGCGTATCGCAAGCGACCGCCCACCCTGAGAATACCTGAATTATCCAAAAATGGATATAGAGACAGAATTTTGCTTCTGCAAGATAATGCTTGATTTCTTTTTAATGCATTGATCTCATTATTAAACACAATAAATTGAACTGATTTGATTAACACATTTATAGCATTAGTAAGTTCACTAGTATTTAAAACCTATTACCTTATCTTTTGAATTTTTGCAATGATTAACAAACCTTAAACAATATGCTGCTGCACGTTTCAGTTTGGAAAGAGATGAATATTTCTGAAATAAATCATTTGAAATTGGTAAATGATTGGCTGCAATAGTTGATTGTACACAGCACCTTTCTTCAGGCACAGGATCGTTCAATGTCGACACCGAATCGTTCAATGTTGACACAGAATCGTTCAATGTTGGCACAGAAGATTCTGGATGGAAAGAACATTCGTTGTATAGAAATTCTGGACCACACAACCACAATGAGGTAAGTAGTGCTGAAGATGACACACCACGGGTCGCGAGATCAGCAGGATTTTCATTTCCACTAACATGTTGCCACTGGGTAGGAGAAGACAAAGTCTGGATTTTCGCCACTCTGTTGGCCACGAAAGTTTTCCATCGGCTGGCATGAGATCCTATCCAGGCAAGTACGATTGTGGAATCCGTATGAAAATGAGATTGTGATATAGGGATATCAAACGCTTCACAAGCAAAGTCCATCAATTTACTTAATAGAAGTGCTCTACACAATTCCAATCGAGGAAGTGAAATGGTTTTAAGAAGTACAACTTTAGTTTTGGCTATTACTAGTTGAACTCTGATTTGTCCTGTATTTGACACAGAATGACAGTAAATTACTGCTGCATATGCCTTTTCTAAAGCATCACTAAATCCATCCGGTGGAATTTCTTTGTCTGGATCATGAAATAAGTATCTTGAAATCTTTGACAAATAGTATGTCTTGTGATAATGTCTTCCATTCGTTTGCAATGTCTGGAGGAACGATTTCATCCCACTGCAATTGATATTTCCACAGTTTTTGCATGAGTAGTTTGCTCTGGATTGTGATAGGTGACAACCATCCAAGAGGGTCGAATGGCTTTGCAATTGTTGAAAGAAGTGTTCTTTTGGTTAAGGTGCCTTCAAGACATAATGAGTTGACTTTGAAGGAGAAGACATCTGAGGCTGGGTGCCACAGGATACCTAAAGTTTTTACTGTATCATCATCAATGCTCAAAGAAGCATTTGGTAGCCGCAAATCTTCTTGAATCAAGTTTGTGAGCTCATTACTGGATTTACGAAATGGAAATTTAACAGCAAATCTGCCTGTTGAATCACGAGAGAAAGTCTGTATGAAATGATTTTCACAAGCTGTTTCTTCCTGAGTGTAAGGCTTTATGTTTGAAATTTCCTCTAATTGCCAAAATTTGTCAAGTTCAAACTCAACTGCATTGCAACTAGTGTGATTAGATGTAATGGTTTGAGAAATGCCTTTTGTCTTTCCGAGAATTACCCAACCGTAAATTGATTCTGAAGCAGAGATTCCGGAAACATTTAAATGTCCACTAAGCCTAATTTCACCGAACACATCGGCGCCCAAACGAATATCTATTGGGCCAGGCTGGTGACAGATGACATCTGCTAACTGCAATTGTTTGAATGTTTTCAAAACAGATGCATCGACTGGACATTGAGGAAGGTCACAGGTGATTTTAGGCGTGATTAATGCATCAACAGTAATGGATGCGTTTTTGTTAAATTGTGATGTTGTTTGTAATTTAACCGAACCTGCAACTCTACCTACTTTTCGTGAACTCAAACCGTCTACGCTTATGTTTGCTTTAGTGCGATTTAATTGTAATGAATTAACGCAACTCTCTCTAATGAATGAGCCTTGACTGGCTGAATCAGTAAGTAGCCTACAATTTTGAGAAATGCCATTAATGTCTTTGACATAAACAATTGCTGTAGGCAATAAAACCGCTTGTGTGGCGGGCACGATTGCATTATTGCTAATAATTGAAGGAAGTTCATTTTCTGTTTGTGAATCAGATTTCGAATCATTTGAATCCTTCGAACATAAAATTGTATTGTGGGGTTTTGTACAGATTTTGCACAATTTTGCGCGACATTTATCAATCGTATGTGATTTGATTGTTAAGCAATTACTGCATAGTTTTAATTTTTTTACTGTATCCCATTTTTCTTTGTTAGGGAGTTCCAAAAAACTATCGCAATTAAATAATCCATAGTGTGAGGAACTTTTGCAATAAGTGCAAATATTAGCTACGATCTGTGAAGAGTACGTTGAATTATTGTTTACTTTTTTATATATGGTCCCCCTAACGTCAGAAGAAACATTTGGTTTCTCTTTAACCCCGCTCGCTAACCCGCGATGAACTTTGAACTCGGGGAAGGAGGAAAGTGTTTTGCTTGCATTAGTATTAACTTTACTTTGACATGCATTAGAACTATTACCATTCTTTCTGAGTTTCTTTAATTCATCTTTTAACGTAATTTTTAATGAAAATAATTTATCAAAAAGTTCATGCATTTCCTGTTCATATTTATCAAATTCGTTATCTAAACAAGAACAAAGAATATCATAATTTAATTTATTTATTTCATTATCTAAAGCATTTACGATATTTTCATGCACTTCAATAACAGAAATAGAATTTTCTTGATTTTGTAAATTATCTACTTTAGTAATTAATCGATTTAGCTTATCTTTGACAATTCGCTTCTGTTTTAGAAGACCTTCCATGTTGTGGCTTTGACCTTCCTCAATTAAGTACGATGCTATGAGAAGCGATGCTACGCACTTTGTTATGATGCACACAATGCGTCGTTACGCACTTTAATATGCACGATGCGTCGTTACGCACTTTGTTATTTTGCACGATGCAATATGATTATGATGATTTGATTTTTTATGCGATGTTACGCACGTTATTTTAGCTCCGTTGAGCAAATTTTCGAAATTGTTGAGTACGTGTTATTTTAGCTCCGTTGAGCAAATATTCGAAATCGTTGTGTACGAACGCTTTTGTTGACCTCCCCACTCATCTAAAGTATGTCTGCTGGAATTTTTCTGCAGCTCGACGGACCATCTGTTGATGAGGGTGAAAAGGTGAGAGGCACAACGTTCTTGAACGACATTTATTACTGAACTGAAAACTATACATGGGGAAAAATACTTGACAAACAAAAGAGCGCCCTCTGACGGAGAACGAAATATTACATAAGGAATGTACATACGGTTACGGTCTGAACAAGGGGGAAAAAAAAAGAGGTTCAGAGTGCGGCCTTGGTAGTAAACAAATCAAACTTGTGGGAAGAAGAGCAAATCATTGGAGCAGCAGCGTTTAATATAATGAGTCACTAAAATTGATATTTATCATTATCTCTAAGATATGTGTTTTCAATTTAATAAAACTTATAGCCCTGGTTTGTCAAAAATAATGAACGGCATAGTTTCATGGTGCTCTTTTTGTGTGCAGACGATGGATACTGACTAGAGAATTCCACCATTCAGCTGACAAAAATTATTCTCAACATGAACCAGGTACTTTATTTAGTTTACTTATTGGTAATTGACTACATAATTAACAAATTTGACAATCACTACACTAAGTTCATCATTTCCATAAAATGTTTATAGTTTCTTTATCAACAACAGAGTTATTTAAGTATACAATGCATATAAATATGAATAAATATTGCTTTGTTTTTAAAACTTAATCCTTCAATTAAAGAATTTTATTTTGAAAATGCAAAATTTTTTTAATTTGAAATTCTAGTAAAAAAGTCAATGTTTATTTAATAAATAAAAAATACTTTTAATATGAATAAATTTCAAATTTATTCAGCTGGATACATATATTAATATTAATAACCAAACATTAAAGCAAAATCTTAGGTGTTTATTGAAAGTATTACAATATGTTCACAGAAGTAGCTATCCTAATAAAATTAATTTATAATATAAATTAAAATTAAGCCAAATAGATATTATTCTATTGCCCCAATATAAAAAAAAAAAAAAACCATATTAAATATTTAAATTATTTTAACAGACTTAAACTAAAATTTTCTTTTATGAAATGAAATCAAATTTAGCTCTTTGATAAGAAATTGAATATTTTCTTTTTTATCTTATCAATTTAATTAAAATATTAAACCTATTAAGTGAATCTTAATTATCTTATCAAATTTATCTTAAAATTATAAAACTTACGGAAGCATAAAAAAATTTATGCATTTTAAATTTATTATATAAATTGTCTAGCAAATATTTGCTATCCGTATAATTTTATTTCAAAAATAATACATTAATTTCTGTTTTACAAATGCCTTGGCATAAATGGAATACAAGCGAGGGGGGAGTCTGATCAAAGAAGATATGAACCATAATATTTATTTAAAAAAAAATAATTCAAACAAAAAATTTGTTATAAATTGATATTTTTATTTGATTCTTATATAAAGTTAACATCTAACAACGAAATTAGATTATATACATTTAGTTGATTTAAAAAAAAAAACCCATTTAATGAATTAATGAATTTAAAAACCTAGCAAGGTAGCATAAGAAGGAGAAATGTAAATTAATAAATGAAAACTTTTTTTATTTCTGTAAGTGAAATTAATCCATTAGATATTAGATCCCTTTTAATAATCGGTAATCTCTGTTAGAATCGTAAATGAGCCAAATTAGTAGTGATTTGCGGCCTTTTTCACCGCTAGAAAGTAAACAATCCAAACTGCCATGTAGTAGAAGTAGCTGGAACGTCACTCGGCGTAAAGGCTCGTTCCCACCGAGGCGACAGACGTGAAGATTCAAGAGGCAAGCGACAAAATTTTTTCGACCCCTTCACAGCGAAACGTCAGAAATAACATTACGCCTAGTGAAAAACCGCTTCGAGTTGAAAGTTGGGCAACTCCAAGTGCGGACTGCAAACCGGTTTCAGGCGACCGCGGTGAGGCTAGTAATTTGTCAAATTTTTTCGCTTGCATCTTCTCGCCTTAAAGCGATGAAGCTTCTGTGTGAACGGGTCAAAAAATTTTTTTTCCCTGCCGCTTCGCCAAATCTCAATTTTATTATTAATTCCTTCAATAATAAATAAATAATATAAATATAGTAAAATTCTTAAATAGATACCTAATCAGCAAATCTTAATCTTATAAATTAATATTTTATTCCTCTCTTAAAAAATTCATTTTGCTGGCAATTTTTTATTTTTCTTTAATTTTTAAGTCGAAAAACTCCTTTTTAATTATAATAATTCAATTTCTCAATTAAGTCACATTGCTAGCACTCTTAACTTACTTTTTTGATTAAATTTTCACGTTAAATTCATTTATTTTAATTGTTAAACTTTAATTTCAATTATTATTCATTTAAGGTATTACTAAATTGCTTACCAGATGGCAGCATGGGATACACATAATGTTCAAACTATTCCAAAACTGGTTTACTCAGTTCCCACCTGCGAGTGGATGATTTTATTTTTGTATTCTCTGAAGTAATTTGCCCTTGTTTTTAAATAAATCCGCGTCGAGTCACTAAGTACTCTCCTCTATTATATATTTATATTATTCTAAATTTATTATTGTACTTTTAATAATCCATTTGCATCCCCGCTAATCTCTTATATTTGTTTGTAAATGGGGATTAAAGCCTTTTGGCAAGATTATGGATTATGGATATTGGGCTATGATAAATACCAGTAAACACGAAATTATTAAATTGATATTCATATCCATACTACTGTATATAAATAAAGCACATTGAAATGTTATTTACTAAGCTTTACAAAAATTAAATCCAAAAGAGCATCTAATCATTTTAAAAAAAAAGACAGACATTTTCCAATTGCAAATTTTAAACATTTTTTATTTTTTCATTCATCTTAATTAGCATAAATAAAACTTCCCAGTTTCTCAAGATCTAGAGTTTTGCCAATGAATGATGGCAGAAAATGTTCTTTAACAAAACAAACCAAGCAGGTTTTATTTTTAATGTTAAAATAACAATTGTAAGGGGACTGCTGAATTTCAAAGTTCTACTGTACATTTCAGACCTCTAAAATATGGATGTATTTGATTACGTATTTTAATAAACTTCAATGTTTGAGAAATCAAGCTGTTTTTATATTAGAATCAGTTAATCGTGATTATAGTTCTTAATTACTTTCCTTGATGAAAATGCTTATTCACATATGTATGTAGTTCTAAAATGGCAGATAACTGAGCAAAATTTTTACAGGGCAATCACTGTAAGAAATTGATTATATCAGAATTATTATGAGCGATGGAAGTTCATTAAGTCTCATTTCCAATAAAGAAATAGATTTGAAATAAACATGTAGCATTTGTATGTTACTGAATAAAAAGTAAGAAGAAATTTATAAGTGGATTAGAAATATATATTTACAATTCAGCAGAATTAAGTAGTCCATTAAACGCTAACACAAAAGCCAAAAGTAAACTGACTGAGTAACTGGGATCATATGGCTGGGTTTGTCAGTGTTGTAGCTTCAAGAGTACACAAATATAGTAAAAGGCCACTATAGATTTAAGTGGTAGGCTAAGAATATATTTATATTTAAGCCATATACAATTGTTTGAAAAAAATTTCCCAGGGTTTTAGTTTACCATTTCTTATTACTTATCTACAGTTCATGCATCACAAGTGACACACTTTGTGATGCACGAACTGTAGATAAGTCACACCACATGATTTTATAGCATAGTTAGTTATAGAAAAGGCTTAAATCTTACAGAACCTACAGATGATAATACAATATCACCCTCTAATTTTATTTTAATTAAATGTATAAATCAGTATGACCCCCATTTAGGAAATATTTTAAGCACACTAAAAATAAGAAATTATGCTACAAATAGTTTTTGAACAATATTTTATGTAGTTTATTTATAATTATTATCATATTATTCATATATATATATACACAAACACTTTGATTAAATGTATAGTAGAGCACTATTTATAAAATTTAGAGGAACTAAGATAAATGGAATGCTTAATACAATTCAGAGTTGGTAAATAAAATGACAAGAAATATAACAATAGTATAATAGTAAATGCAAACAAAAACAGATCTCAAATTACATCTTTCTTAAATTTTATGTTATTACAAGACCATACCCAAGTAAATTTAACAATTTTAATTGAAGTTAAAAATATTCATGTAATTTAATTGATTTTAAATTGGATGTTTATAAAAATTAGCTTCGAGTCACTCCTCAATTACAAATATTTACACTTTATGATCAAGATGAATTTCAAAATTGTAATACATAAGCATTTCTACATTGTAATACAGAAGTTTTTTTTATTTTAACAAACTGATTCATTTTATATTTAGGTAACAATTATTAAAATCTAAAATAAATTGGATTATTAGCAATCCAAATATACATTTATTTAAATTATAATTAAGCTCTCAGAACATTATAAATATAAGACAAATAGTTTGATGGCAAGTTCATCATATAAAATACAAAAATAGATTAATTGCTTGGTATAAAAATATGCTCTGGTTATTAACACATAACAAATCAACAATTAGTTACCCCTAAATAGATTAATTTTCATATTTCAGGTTAAATTAGTAAAAATAAATTATATTCAGAAAACCTGTAAACATATATTAAAATTTACACTCTCAGACTGAAAATATTTACAAAGATTGGCTATATATTGTATTTAATTATTTAAAACCTTGTAGGAATGTAAATGCATTGTACAACTGTTAAAAAATTCTATAAATCTAACATAATACTAATATCAATATAACTATACTAAATAACAATGGAGTAAAAATAGCTAAATATATACTAAAAACTGATGAAAAATGAAAAATTTCACAGAAGGTAGTTAAGATAGTTACATTTGTAAAACGAATAAAAGAAATGAAAAGATAAATATGAAATATATAAAACAGACATTTTTTTCTATGAAAACAGATCCAATCTCATTTAAAGGCTAAAATAACTGAATAAACAGCTGCAATATGTAACCCATTAAAAGCTGTATAAAGTATAAAATTTTTACAAAGAGATAGTGTAGCTATATTTAATCTATTGAAACATTAGAATTGTCAACAGTATTAAAAAAAAAAAAAAAAAATGCAAGAAATCTTTAGCAAGAAGGTGTCATAAAAAATATATACCTTAATAAACCTTGGAAATTTTAAAGAATAATGCTTAGACGACTAATTGTTAAAAAATCAATTCAGTGGAATATCTAATTGATCATCAGGAGGGCTGAAAAGCAGTTCTATTGATAGTTTTTCTCTAAAGACCTTCCAAGTTTTAGGTTTATGAGGATTATCTAAATAGTCCCGCTGTACATGAAACCTGAAATATATAAATTTTTAATTTATTAATATAACAGATGCGAATAACAAAGTAAACCAATTTACATATACTGGACATTTTATTAACCTGCAATGTAAAATAATAAAGAATTAAGTAGTAACCGAGTAAAAGCTTTAATTCCTTAAAAGTAGTATTAAACAAAAGCAAAAAAAAAAAAAAAAAAAAAAAAGAAATAAAACCAAAATATATCTATTTTTACAAATCAAAACATTTTTGGCAGCTTTTTTCGCACAAAAAATTTTATATTTACTTTTAGAAACAGAATGTTTTCTAGAAATTTTATTTTAATATATATATGTGTGTATATAGATATATATTTGCTGGTTTACTTTAGATATGCATGCCTGCTTAAGAGGAATCTTTTCAAGCAGCGTTATTCCAAAAGCTCACCTCATACAATACATATATATATTCACTGCCTGTCCCAAGTCTACAAAATAACCTGAAAATTGTTTAGCAGCACATGAAGCTCGATTCACACTACCACAACTCTAACTACCATATTAGGAAGCTATTTTTATTTATTTATTTATTGAAAATGTTCTGCTTTCTTATATTTAATATATTCATCATCAATGATCCTTTTAAATCGTACTGCTATTTTATTTAGCGACTTCACCCTTACCCTTAAAGCATTAATTTTTAAGTTATTTGCTTCCCCTTGTGTTAAAAAAAAATTTTAACATCACAAAATTTTTAAAATATCACACAAATATGAAATAGTTTGATCTTAGTAAATTAAGTTAATTTTGGAAGTTTTTAGGAAAAACTGACGGAACTCTTAGATTGAAAGAAATTTGAAGGAAAGAGCACTGAAAAATATTGACTTTCATTTGATACAAAAACAAATACAATGTATTTTAGGTTTAAATGAATTATTTTTTGTTGGGCTTTGTTTTTATTCAATATTTGTCAGGAATTAAAACTCTTAATGAATTTTTACCAAATTCCATATTTTATATTTAAAGTCAGATTTAATTCAACAAAACATTTAATATATAGAAAATGAATTTTTTTTTCTTATGCTAATTGTATGCTCATTCAAGTCCAATTACTATTATTATTCAAAAACACCGATTATTTGACTATTAGCAATACATTTTTAAATTGTCAGACAAGCATGTCTGCATGGAATTATATATTACACACACAAAGCATGGGGAAGAAATAAATTCAGTAAATTTACATAAAATATTTTAACATATAATTAAAAAGATTTTGAATCACCTGTTGTTTTCAATAAAACTTGTATGAAACCAAAAATAAAATGGACAGTTTTCATAGCCTTTTGGAACACCTCTCTAGCATATAAAAGTAAAATTAATAAAATTAATTTACTTAAGGAAACAACAATTAATGCAATTTTTACTAATATATTATCAAATCAACTTACTGATGAACACTGGAATTTCAGCTTTACATCTCCATGAAGGATAGGACAATTTAACACCATCACTTCAAGAACATCGGCTTCTGATTTATACTCGGCCTAAAAAGTATGTTTTTTTTTTAACTGCTGGAATAATTAAATAACACACAGAAAAGACTTTCCATATGTTTCTACTTTCTAAAAGCAGTGTGGATAAAAAAAAATTTCAAAATATTTTTTCTCGCTTGCTTATTAAATGAATAATTTTAAGTTTTTAATTACAAGTTATAACTAATTAGCTTAAAATATTCAGAGTAAACTTTAATGAAATAAATCACTTTATATACAAATATCATTTATAGCCTCTAATAAATTAAACTATCCTTTTCCAAAAATATTCAGATGGGGACCTCTTGAAAACTGATAAATAAATCAGAATGGAATAAGAAATCCAACAACAATTAGGTACAGGAAAAACACCAATTTGGTACAATTTAAGACAACACACATTAATGATGCAGCATACTAATTTTAATATTGTAAATGCTTTAATTATAAGCCATTTAATACAATATAAATTAATAAAAATCATGTAATTGAGACATAACTTTTAAAAGTTCTTTTTAAGCCACTTCATTACCAAGAAAACTTTCTTAGAATTTTATAATCAAATCTTACCACATGCTAAACTTCTTAAGTTTCAGAAAATACTTTTGAATTTATATCAAATTATGCATTTATAAAATCTATTCAATAGAGAAAAAAAATTAAAACCAGTATGCTAAAAATCTACTTAAATAATTAAGAACAACATATGCCATTTACATTGTTTTCCCTTATTTGTGTCCCCATTGTTTTTAGAGTTAAACTATAATATTTAAATGAGGTCCTGGTACAGAGGACTGGAACTATAGTTCTTACAATAATTTAATTGTGAGTAAAACAAAGGCTAAATGCGAATATGTCGAGCCAGCCAGGATTCGAACAGGGAATCTCCTGATCCGTAGTCAGGCACATTATCTGTTGTGCCACTGTCCCCACGTAGGTTTGAATGCCTTAGGTACTTTCATTCTACATGGGTTAAATTGCTCTTCATAAGTTAAAATAAAATCACTAATCCTGGCGATCCTAATCAGGATGAGATAATAAACTTATCAAAATATTTTATTGTCGTCGGTCCTTGATAAGTCTACAACGTTCAAATTAAATCTGATCGCTTAAAGTAGGGCAAAATCGAGCCCAAAGAGTCAGTTACAAACAAACATACAGGTGAAACTAATAAAAGCGTATTAATTATCTAAAGCCAAACATACATACTATATATTCTTTGCTGGTGAAGCAAAAAGATTGTGAATTAAATAACATCTATTTGTCGTACTTCAATTTTTATATTTTCCAAACAATTTAATAGCTTTGTAGATTATGAATTATAACTATTATATGTGTAGAAATTTATGTGATAAATGCATAATGAAGTATTTGTTTTAATTTCATGAAAACACTAAGCTCTGCTTTAAGCCCCCTAAACACAATTATGAATGTTTTCAATAATTCACAAAAGTTATTTGTAATTACGTAAAAATATATAGCATATGCAAAAATTTATTAGCCTAAAAAAAAAAAAAAAAAAAAAAAACATGCATATTTTACAATTTACTTTAAAAATTAGATATATAAAAGTGATAGGTGAATAATATTCATTAAATGTAAAACCCTAAATATGCTCAAGATCTATAATAAGGAATAAACATGCATCATTAGTTATAAAAAAAGTTTTTAATTATATCATGACCTAAATTCAAGGGGATCAAAAGATACAAAAAAATATTAATGAAGTGGAAACATTTTTGCACTAAAGAACGAAAATAATGCAAGCACATAGTTTCATATAATTTGTTAGTGAATAACAAATTTAAAAGAAAACTGTCAAAATTATGAAATTTTATCTTTAAAAAACACCAAACGTTCATGAAAATTAAATAACTTCCAAATACATTTTCATTTTCCTTGAAGTAAATCAAACATATAACAAGAAATAAAATTAGATCCTTGTTAAAACTTAAGAAATAAAATAAGTTACTCAGCTTTAAAAAAATTACCATGAAATTATAGCATTATAATAATAGCATTTAATGAAATAAAATCCAATTAGTCCCAAAAAAATATAGCAAAAAGAAATACATGTTCTTTAAAACTTGGGTCTGAAATTCACAGAAGAAAAGAGAAAGCTATTCTAACAAAGGCAGGTTAAGTTAGGGACTTCCGGGAGAGAAGGTTCCCCTTACATCCATTTTTAAAATTTAATAATTAATTGAAATCAGTATTAAGTGAGTTTACAAAAATTTTTATAAGAGGCTAAGTAAGGAGAGAGTACAATGCTCTGTTAAAGAAGAAATTTTTAAAATATTTAAAAAATATAGAAAAAATTAGGGATAAATTAATAGGATAAAATATATAAAAATTAATATTTAGAAATTAAACCTTTGCACTTTGCGGTGAAAATGATGACAAGAGTCGAGAAAAGGATAGGTAAACAAGGCCGAAAGGATCTCTGAGCAAAGCAGACCGATCGTGAAGGTGTGGCTAAGAAGCGCAGCGTAGTGATTGGATTAAGACGGCGGAGATTGAGTTGAGAGTGAAGACCGACGCGGATCTAGGAGAGCGCTTCGGTGCGGCAGCGAAAAACGTAAACAAAGTCTACTAAGGAGGAATGGGTTGACACGGACCTGGAAGAGCGCTATCAACACTGGATAGAAATTTTCATTTAATATATTTAAAAGAAAAAAATTGGTAATCTGTTATTGAGCGATTTTTTTTTCTATTTTGAACGGAGTGATGTTTGTAGCCTGGGAGGTTTGAAATTAGAGGGTTATTTAAAGTTATTGAGATTCGAGATAAATCTCTGCGAGAGTTTTTTGGCGTGATCCAGGATAGGTTCAATTATAATTTGTTTATGTATAAATTCTCGACTGAAGTGAAGGCTTCAGTAATTTTTAGAACTATTTTGTTTTGAAAAATCTGCAAATTCTTCTGTCTGGCCATTGAAGTATGTATCCATACTGGTGCTGCATAGAGAAGAATGGGTCTTCTGATAGAAGTGTATAATAAGAGTTTGACCTTGATCGAGAGTTTGCTGATGATATTTAATAAGTGAGAAATTACATTTGTTGCTTTGTTGGCTTTATCAATAAAATTTTTGATGTGACTATTGTAAAGAAGTTTACGGTCTAAAGTGAGGCTGAGGTATTTATATTCTTCCACGAAAGGGACTGGTTCGTTGAAAATCTTGACATTTACTTGTGGTGGAAAAGAAGTACAGCGAATTTAGTCAGATTAACTTTTACTTTCCATAGTTTTAGCCAGGTTTCAAGATGTGTTGTAAAATCTTTGAGATTATTGATAATATTTAGACCTTTGTGATGCAAGATAATTGCTGTGTCATCAGCGTACATTGCGGTGTTAATGTTTTCTGAGATGGGGAAATAATTTACATAGATATTAAAAAGTATGGGAGAAAGAAGAGATACCTGAGGTAAGCCGCTTTCAATATTGCGGGGGGAGGAAACATTGTTTAATTTAACTCTAAAAGATCTGTCAGCGAGGAAGGAATGGATTAGTTTAATTAAATGAAGCGATAGGTTAATTTTGTGAAGTTTAAAGATTAAATCCAGTATGCTAAATTTTGTCAAAAGCTTTTGCTATATCTAAAAATAGGATACCGGCGTTAGTGCTATTGCTTAAAATTTTTGAAGATTAGTTTGGTGACTCTAAAAAGTTGGTGGGTGGTGCAGGTTAATTTTTTAAATCCAAATTGTTGAGCAATAATTATGTTATTTTCATTACAGATGGCGTTAATTCGGGTTAGTATAATACGTTCGTAGACTTTGCTTAAACTGCTTAAAAAGAGAAATAGGCCTGTGGTTTTGTGAAGGGTTAGTGTTTAGTTTGTGGATAGGAAAAATTACGGCAGTTTTCCACGATTTGGGAGAGTAATGAGAAAAGTAAAGAAAGTTGAGAATGATAATTAACCCCAGATGAATTTGGGGGAAGAGAAGGAGGAATGTTTTAACATTTGGTTGGATATGTGATCCATTCCCGGGGGCTTTTTTAGTTTTAAGGGAATTAACGAAAGTTTATTTTATGTGCAGTGATTCTATTAGTGCTGTTAATAGTTATTTGGTGATTAGAGAGTAGGAGATTATTTACGTGTGTGTTTATGAACTAGGTAGTGTCATTATATTGGATACCATTTAGTTTAAATTGCTGTTCCCAGGTGTCAGCGATTAACTCAACTTTTTCAGGGGGTTATGTAATAAGAATGTCGTGTTTAGGAGGTGGGATGATGGTGAGAGTTTTCCTGATTGATATTCCTTTCTCCACAGGGGGGTGCTGTCATCATTAAGTTGTTCAGTATCGGCAGCCTATCTGTCATTTTTTAATTTTATTATTAGCAATTTGATTTTATTATTGAGTTTTTTCTTAGAATTTTTAGTGTTTGGATCGCGAAAACATTGCCAGAGACGTCTGATGTGGTTTCGAACTTTTATTTGATTTTTGATTTTAGGTGGGAGTTTTGGTTTTTGCGGAGTGAATTTGGGTTTAGAGGATTTGTTGAACACATCATAGAGTGTATTTGTGAAGTTAATGATAGCGGTTTCTGCGTCATTAGTGGTGCTTATCTTGCTAATTGGAAGGGGAGTATTTTGTAGGTGGAAGTTAAAATTATGCCAATTAGTAGTGTGAATTTGCAGAGCAGTGGGTTGTTTAGGTTAACTTCAATAATAGAAGGAAAGTGATCAGAGATAAGTTCATTAAGAGCTTTTATGGTGCAGGTGTAAGGGATGTTTTTAAATAGTGCAAAATCTAAAATAGAGTTGCAAAAACGTGCTTGGGGGCTAAAATGAGTGAATGTGTCTGGAGCTATAATTCTAGTGTCTTTCCTGTGTTGAATTAATCTAAGGAGTTGGGCACCTGTGTGTTTTTCCATGCTGTGTGTATTGCATTGAAGTCTCCAGCAATGTTATTACTGATGTTTAGAAGTGTATTAAGGTCTGAAGTGGGGAAGCTGCGTGTGTGGTGTTTTTTATAAACAGAGATGAAAGTAAGGGGAGGGTTGTTATTAATTTCCAGATTGATGATGGTAGCTTCAAAACCGTCCAAATTGCGAGCTATTCTAATTCTATTTATTAGAAATTATATTGCTATCAATAATAAATAAAAAAATTTAACTTAATATTTTTAAAAAATTATGCCTATTGATTACAGAGAGAGTAAAATGATATTCAATGAGCTATTTTTTGGCATAAATATTTTGTTTTGAACTATTAAAAAACAAATATCTTATAACAAAGTTTCCAAAAAAAGGGAATTTTTTTTTTATATATAAGACATAAGTACCTATATACAAGATTGCTTAACCTCCAAGAAAAATACAAAAATCAAAAACAGAAAAATGAAGTTGGATTTAAGAGCAGATTTAGGATATACTATCACACAAATTAAAATTTAAAAAATATTTATTTTAAGAAAATAAGTTGTTACATCTGTTTTAATAAGCAATATCAAATTTTAAAAAAATAATTTCACATTAGTAATTTTATTCTTAAATCGTAAGTGAATTTTTACAGTAAACAAATAATAAATTACTGAATGAGAAATATGATGTTAATTCATAATCAAAGTTTTTAAAAACTAGCCCACAAAAAGTAAAAAAAAGTGAACATACCTGACAATTTTTGTTAATACCAAAATCACAGTCAAATACTTTTGATCGTCCAATGAACACTTCACATGTGAAATCTGAACCATCACCTTTTCCAATACCTAAAATCAGAAACATACAATTATAGATTCATTGTAACATTTTGTTTGAAATTATTTAAAATAATCAGAACATCTAATTATTAACAATATTTATTTTCACCTGTAGAGAAATAAAATGAATGTTTTTTATATTTAATATGCATTTGTTGAATTAATGCAAGAAATAAATGCACAAAAGGTTGTGATAATCTGGAGTTATTCATATGAAAACCTTAAAAAGAATATATCTATATTTTCTAGATTTTCACAGGAAATTAAGCATGCTAGCACTCATTTTATGAGCAGTATATTTTCCAAATGACATATGGATGTTAAATACTAATAATTTTTTTTTATTAAGCATAATTTAAAGTTTTAAATTTAAACAGGCATATTTTTTATAATAGTTGCAAAAATGTATAAAAAAATTGAGGCAATAAAGATATTTTATTTTTATAAATAAGATTATTACGATTATTAAAAATCCTTAATGGGTCAGGAATTAAATTATTTTGTTAAATTTATAGAAGTATATTCGTAAAAAATAGTGACTTAAAAGAATGTCAAAATGTAAGGGATACAAAAGTAAAATATAAATGAATATCAATTCTAATAAAATGAATGTCCTAGATTTATAATAAAGAATTTTTAATGACGAAAAGAGAAAATTTGAAAAGATTCATGTTATTTTTTTTAACTGAAAAATCTTTAGCTTTAAATTTTTATATAAAATTATGAATAACTAAATTTAAAACACCATGATACTCATAAAATAAATAGCTAATGTAGTTCTTTTAACAAACTTTTCATCAAATGAAATTTTTTCTAAATTTTTAAAAATAATTTTACAAAATAAACGAATACTATTAAATTTGTCAAGCATTTTAGGTTTTTATGCATTAAAAAACTTTATAAATTTCTTTAACATCAAACTTAATACCTGGCACTACATTATGTTTTTTTTTATCTAATTCATTAAAACTTCAGCAAAACAATAGAAAAAAAATTTAGTAGTTCAATACAAAATTGAATCAATTTAAAATGAAAATTGACAGGGCTCACCAGCTATTGCAGTAATTTTTATTTGCCGCAGCCTTAAAGGAATTTCTTCTGGAGGTACTCCATTATATTTTTCTTTAACTTCTTGAAAATAGCCAACATAACGATTCTAAAACAAGAAATTATTTTGAAACAAATATTTAAAAATTTATACTACGCATTGAAATATATGCTATTTACCTGACTAGGAGTTTCAACTCCCTGAAATTTATTGCTTTTGGTCAAATCAGTACGTCTGTTTCCAAAATAATCTAAACTGGCCTATAACAGAAAGAAATTTTGTAATACGTTGGAATTTAATATAAATTTTTAAATATAACTATTTTTCATGATATAGTAAATATATTTCAAGAAAAGTATTTAAAAAACATAATTTAGTGATACAAAGCCCTCTTAAAATTAAGGAAAATTATGAACTAATTTCTTACTTTTGATTTATGCATAAATGTAAAATGATCTTTAATATTACATGGATCAGATGAATAAACTTTTTATTTTAATCACGGCACTTAAGATACATTTATTACTTAGTATTATTCACATGTTGTTCAGTTTGTGTTCCATTATTCAATGCTTAATTATTTTTTTACAGCTTTATTAACTTGTATAATATTAAATATATTTCATAGCATTCTCAACTACAGTAAAAAGGGTAAGTAAAGTACAGCGTAAAGATGAATGAGTCACTAATAAGTTATTACAACAACTTTACTTTTGACATTAAAATATATTTTCCAATAAATAATGCTAGTTTGTACAAAAAATATTTTAACGTTATAATCAATTACATATATTTTTTAATGATACAGTAAATTATTCACAGTTATGAATTTAGGTTTGAGACCAGATATAGTATAACATAACAAAATAAGCTTCTTTCCTATGGAAATCTAATTTATATATCTGTGACTAAAGGATGATATATCATTAAGTATGTGGGATATATTTTATTTTAATATCCTTAAAAACAAACACAATCCCCTAAAATGCTTACTTCAAAATATTAAATATTATTCACTCAGTTTGAAAGGTTATATTCAACATTTCCTTTATAATAATTTGATTATATTTCTCAGTGTTTGTATTATTTTAATAATTTAATTAATGAAATATGCATTATCTATAAAATTTGATAGTACAGTTTTAAAGAAAAAATGTTCAGAAACAAGAATTAAAAATAATTTAGAAGAAATTACTTCAGCACTTCCAAAAAGTCCAGCTTCCACAAGCCAAACACATATCATTGTTCCAGTTCTTCCTTTACCTCCTTTACAATGAACAGCAATTGTATTACTTTTATCTTGATCAAACCATTCTCGAACATTTTTCACAAATCGAATCATATCACTAAAATCAAACAATAATAATAGCCAGTATGAAAAACTTTAAAATTTATGTATTTAATAATATAAGATATATACTTGTAATATTAGGTACAGTGATGTATATTTTAAATTAAAAAAATTTTATTGCATAAAAATGGGATAGTTAAAAGATGGTCTTTGACAAACATACTTATTTACTGAAAATAAATTACTCTTTATTAGCAATTAAAAGCCTGAAATTTGTTTGTTTAGAAAATCAAAGAGTTCTTAAGCTTTTGTTTCTCCCAAAACTATTTTTTTAAATGAATAAAAACTATCTGTTATATTAATAAAATAAAAAAAAGTGCATGCTTGACAGAACAATCTAATAATTTAGAAAAGATTTATTCATTTTAAACATTAGTACTTTTATTAATTATATAATAAAAAAAAAAGATATGAAATAAGATCTCATAACAATATGATATGATAATAAATGAAAAAATTAATTTTACCATTAATTATCAGAATTAAAATTTTACATAGAGAAAAAATTGTTTTAATACATTTAAGAATTTTCAAATGCTTACAACATTAAAGCAACAACAATAAACTCCTTGAATGTTTATTAATAAAATTATCAATACATAAAAAAATTACAATTTTTGAAGTTTAGGTTAATAACAAAAAAAGTGAATCAATATACGAAAAACACCAATTTAAAAAAAAAGAATACAAATTTTTATAATTTTCCTTTTAATGAGCAAGAGTTAAAGAAATATGAATATTCCTAAAGATGTTTTGTACAAAAAAAAAAAAAAAAAAATTAAGTCGCAAAATGTTTGATTCCTTATTTAGAATCAATAAATGCTCACTTTATAGATGGAACATTATGATCATCTATAATGAATCTTTCAACTCTTCCATGAAAGTATGTATCATCATATGTTTTTTCACCTGCCAAAGGAAGAGAATTACAAATTAAAAAATTTACACACATACATAAATGTGTGCGTTTATATAAATTTACAGCCAAATGAAAAAAATACTCACTGCATAAGTTATATACTTTATAATGATCTTTATGCTTGAAATCCAAAAAGCGTGCTACTTCCTAAATTATTTATTTCAATTAATAAAATATATTTAAGTAAAATAAAAAGAAGTTGATTGCTCTAATAAAACTTGCCTTAATAGGATTTCTATACAAGGACATCTTTCCCCGGGACGGAAAAGACATTGCTATGACTCTTTCTGAAAAAGAAAATTAGATACTTTGCTGTTAATTGGATGAAATTATTAATTTCTTTCAGAATTACTTAAAATATTTTTGATTTAAAGTATCAAATAGCAACACAAATATCCTCAAATACAAATTAAATGTTAATAAACAGAGGCCCCACTGACAAATATTACATCATTCTGCATTAATCTGCAAATATTCATATATTCATGCGCGAATCTAATTTCCGGGGCCACAAAATCATTTCTGTTATTGTATACACCTAAACATCTTTCTACATGACATACATTTCTTAAAAAAAAAATGTACAAAAACTACCAGCTCCACGTTATTTTTTTTTTTTACTTTTATGTAGGCAATTCCGTAACTTACGAAATTGAGAATTTTCCTAGTCGGGGAAAAGAAAACCCCTGAAATTTCAACATGTTCTCTAATTATAAATTTTTCTTGATTTAGATTTTGGGTTGGTCACAAAAAAGGCTTAGATGCAATTTTACATGTATTGAAGTATTTGTTCATTCACTGGTAGTGAAGTTATATGAATTTCTTGACAGAAAATGAAAATGCTTCCCAATGATTTGGCAAAAGTTCAATTCTGGTTAATCAACTAATTGCCACAAATTATTTCAATTAGAAACAGACAATTATAATTTTATTTAACACAAATTGTTGTATTTCAAAGTTAACTTAAAAATCATTGAAAAATATACTAATTTCTTTGAACATCTATCTTACATAATTAGTCTATTTATACATTCATGCTTAACATTTAATACTACTACTTACTTTAATGCAAATACTATTACTTACTTTAATGCAAATACTATTACTTACTTTAATGCAAATACTATTACTTACTTTAATGCAAATACTATTACTTACTTTAATACTATTACTTACATTTAATACTTACTATTTATATTTAATAGAAGAAATAGGCAATAAGTACTTTAATAATTCATTTCTATCAAAAACCTCTTTACATTTATAAAGGATAAATTTATTCAGATAGTTTGCAAAATTTAAATTTATAACATGCATCAAATGAAATTTTTGAAAATAGATTGATAAAGGAAACTAAAGTTCTTTTTTATAATCATATTTAAAATCCCACAATATTTCAAAACCAATATTCAAGTTATTCATTGTAATTATATTACCACTGTTAAAAAGTTTAATATAATGAAGTTTTAAAGTTTGTTTCAGTAAAAAGAAAATATTTGATTTTAAAAGCTCAAAATATGTCGAGCTTTTAAAATCAAATGCTCCGATGTCTACATTATAATTCATGTATGATAACCCAATGTATTAAAGTTTAAACAGCCCCCCCCCCCATTACACTAACAAGGATAACTTTCTACACATTATGAATTAAAAAAAAAATCAGTATTTAAATACCTGTAACATAGGTCAAATCCAGATCAAACCCATCTTTTTGATATCGCCGCTTATTTTGTGAAACCATTTGACGAGCGCCTTTCACTAAATGCTTCCTTTCTGTATATAATCGAATGAATGTAACTATTCGTATTAAACGACCAGCTACAACAAGTCTGAAAAAAAAATCTTCTTAAGAAATTTGAAAACACTAACAGTAAGAAAAACTACTCAAACACTAATCAGATATACATATAAAAAAAATGACCTGAATTACTTACTTAGCATAGCCAAAGCCAAGATCAACTGATGTATAAATTACAGTAACTATAAAGGAAACTATTACAACTACTAAATCTACTACATTAAACCATTCATTGAAGAATTGTTTAATCCTGGAAGAGAAAAAAGGAAACAAAATATCACTTTTTGAATTTTTCAGAAAATAAACCACCATATTCTTAACTTTCAGTTATTAAATTATAAAATGAATTTTTATAATATTTCACAATATATTTCTTACACAAGTATATTATCTCATTTAAATATCATAAAAATTTAATAAAATTTATATCACAATCAAAATTAATTTTCAGTTTCTCTTATAACCGCATGTTTTGTTATCAAGAAGTCTTTAATATTAATTTACTGAATAAGTTACTAAATACCCTTTAAAGAATCAAACATTTAAAGCATTTTTTAAAAATATATATTGGAATAAAACAACTGAAATCAATTAAAGTAATGTAATTTTAAAAGCAACGGATAAATTTCAGCTTTTTAGTAACAATGATTCAAATTTTTGTTGTTATAAATTTGAATTAAGTAGTAGATATTAGAAAAGTTAGATTTCTTAATTTTGGTTCTTAATTTTTAGAAAGTCATTTTCTTCAAATTTATAAATGATTTATTTTCAGCAATGCAAATACACAATTTTCCTAAATAAATTCACGCAAGCAAGAGATTTTATATAATTTTTGTGTAAAATTATTTATTATGCAACAAACACTAATAACACATATAAAATTCAATAAATACATTAAATACTTTACAATGGAACATAAAATTATTAAAATTTTAAAATAATTCAAACATACCCTTTAGCTGCAATACGAAAAAAAACTTCAAGCAAGAAGTAACATACGAAGCACAAAGCAGTAATTTCAAATGCTTTATCTTGCTTCTCGGTTTTATTAGTCAAAGCCAAAGCAGTAATCAAAATACTAATATCAGCAAGAATCAACAATAAACTGAAAACTCTAAAAATGAGACTCCAAAGAATTAAAATGTACTAACAAACAAATGAGATATAGTTGAAACTGAATTCAATTCTAAAAAACAAAATAAAAAATATTTACCTGAAAATTAAGTGTTCAACTATTCGTTTTAATTGAAACTGGATAAACCTGAAATACAAGCAGATATCATTAAGAAACTATACAATAAGAGAAAGCAAACAATGACAAAACTTAAATAAAAAATTAACTTGAAAGCAATAAACTTTCACAAAATAGATACATTAAATTAATAAAGGTATTGAATCAATTCAACATTATGCAATCTGTTAATTGAACTATATCAATACTTATAACAATACATGTATTCATAAGCCACTAAATTACCCTTATAAACATTTGGTGACTAACAAAATGTAACAAGTCTTTCAAAAATTTTAAAATATAAGAATAGTCATCAATATATATATCATATTTTGTAAGAATTAATCAGTGAAAACTGAAAAATATAAAACATTCGTTACATTTACAACTAAACAAAATTATGCAAAATATTGACATTTAAGAAAGTTTTATTTTGTTAAATCTGGGTTATGATGTTAGCCTGCTAGATAACAGATTGAATTGTTAGATTTCTTCTATACCAAATATATTAATTTCACCTTCAATAATTAGGCTTTCTTTAACTTATTTCTATATTAATAACATTACCAATCAATATATGTCTCTTTAAATAGTACTTAAAACATTCAAAAGTAATCAAAAATTGTCTCTTTATTTAATATATTAATTATTTTAAATGAATATATTTATATATTTTGAATGTTTTAAAACTAATACATGTCTCTTAAAATAGAAATTTTTCTAAAATAATATTTTCATTAAAAAATTATAATGAGGAAAATTAAAGGATTCATGCAATCAAATATAAACATATTTAAGCAACAATTTGAACAAAAAAAAAAAAAAAAAAAAATTACAACCGAAAATTTAAACTAAATACACATCTGAAAATTTTAAACAAATTTAACAGTAATTTTTTAATACAAATTAAAACAAAGAAAATAAGACATTAAATATTATTATAAAACTTACTTCTAAATGTGATGGTAACCAAGAGTTAAAAAATATGGTACAATTAATTAAAAACTTTGGTTAAAATATATTTTAGAAATTGCTCAAGTAATATACTTGATACCTTTTCAATTTTAAATAAATTTCACTTACCCTACATTTGTCCCAATTTCTTCAAGTTCAGCAGGATCTGAAATAACAACAGAAACATCTGTATCCTCAGTATTTTCTACAAATCTAGATTGACCAACAGTTTTTGACTTGATAATTGATACTGATGTTCCATTAGTTGTATTTAAAGATTTGCTTAAACTAGCATCTAAGTGTTCTGCTTCAACTGTTATAGCTGGAGATTCTTGATCAGATTCATTTTCAAATGTATGATATTTACTCATCTATAAATAAGAAATTAAAAAAAAAAAAGATATAAAGAATTAGTTTTTAATTCATAATTAATACAAATTAAATTATTTAGTCTGATTAATTTGCTTAATAAAAACACAAATAGAACCTTTAATAAAATATCAGTTTTTCTGACAATCATAATTTAACATTTTCAAACAAATTAAGTAAGTTATTATTTCAAAAATAAATTCTGTTAATATGAAATTGTTAATTTAAATAATTTAATGCATTTTAACTTCGTCATGAGGAATATTAATTATAAATGAATTAGCCAAACATTATACTTTTCATACATAATACCTTTAAATTTACTTTTGCATTCCTTTTAAGAATTATTAATATAAAGTAATGAGTAAATAATTTTAGTGAATTATTAAATCTTTACAAATTTTTTAAAATTGCATCTAAAGTTATATGAAAATATATTATATACCAGAATTTAAATCTATTAAAGCATAGCATGTCTACATCAAAAAAATAAATCCTTTAAGGCTTGTATCTTATAACAATATAATCGAAAAAGGCCTAATCAACTAAATTATAAAATAATTTTTCTTGATGGTACATTAAAATGTAGGCAGGAAAAATCATACAATTTTAATACAAATATTTCATCCTCTACACATTTGCAATCGTTTCTGGTCTGTGGACTTTTAATCTGGATTTCCAGGAAAAAAAATCCAAAAAAACAAAAACAGTTAACGAACTTATTAAATAAATCTCTTACGAAAGATTTAGAAAATGTTAAGAAAAATCTAAATTATTTATTTAAAACCAAGTATCAGATGATTATCAACATCAGAATCATAGAATGAAATTTTTCTTTAATTTATTTATTTAAATAATATTTTTGAAATGTTATTTATTTTAAAAATTTGTCTGGATAATTGAAAATTCAATTTATTTAATGCTGCACAAGTGTAATGTATATACAAAAAATTCAGCATCTCACCTTTATTTATTTTTCACTAAGTGAAAATTTCAGGACAAATATCAGCTGATATTCAATAAGCATTTCATGCGAATTTATTTTTAAATAAGAGAACTGATACTAATATATTTGATTAACCGTTCATTGACCTATAACCATCAAAGAGATATTTAACTACAATGAGCAACCAACCGAACAAATAGGAAGTATACGCCTCCTTCAAGCGCGAATTCGTTTCGAAAAGTTTTGACGTTCATAACGAAAACAAAATAACTTATGCGTGTTCAATACATATACACGGTTACAGACAAATGTAAAAGAACTGTCATAATTTTCATTGTATATTACCGCCATAGTAGCAGAGAGAGTATTTATACTATTAAATAGCAACCAGCTGAATCAATCATTTATTAGATGATTTAAGATAAACGAAACTCTGATTTTCTATAATTAGCGTTTCTTAAAATATTGATAAATCTAACGTTGCATCATATATTTTCATCCAAATCTTAGAAATATTACAATTTTAATGAAGGACAAGAGCTTTTTTCTTCATCGTTCATCATAATAAAGAAATGTTGCAATTGCAACATTATCCAGGAGGTAACATTGATCCTGCGAAATAGTAGAAATATAATAGAATAAGTAGAATATAGTAGAAATATTATATAATAAGTTTCTTCTTCGCATTACTCTAGAAGAAATCCAGGAAGACACCTGGACAATCAAGAAATGGCGAAATATTTGTAAATGTGCACCATAGTCCACCATTTTTAAAAGACATTAATTCGAGGATTTTATATCCGTTTATCACGAAAATTAAGAGCAAATTAAAATATTGCATCTTACTTTTTAAATGATTATCTTTTTCATTTCAAATTTAATAAAGTGCCTTTATATGATACTAAGATTCGTATATAAATTGATTTAAATACAATTTCTTTTGCTTACTTTCTGGTTCTGTTTCTGAGAAATTTTTTGATATTTAGCAATAATCATATAACATGCTAGAATTCCAAATACAATTACTTAGGTGATCCATTATTGCAGTTATTTCTGAATGGAAGCGCAATGGAAGCCCTATTCGTCTCTCACTGCGCAATAGTTTAGTGAGATTTCCAGTTCAGAAAAGAATTTGAAGACATGTTACACTCCAAACTTTCGGAGAATTTTTATAAGCTCAACAAAATATGCCGCTTTATTTTTTAGAAAGACAGCTGGAATACATAGAAATGAGAATCATACCCTTTCCTGCCTTTCATTTAGAACACCTTCAAAGTGGCTATATTTTTTTTAAATTATCCTTATTATTATTGCAAGTGTGCGCTTGGGCATTTTCCAGCTGAAAAATAAGATCTGGGTACAGTGAAATGATGAGAAACACATCTTGGAATGGAATACCATCTCATATTGCTATGAAGGGAGACATGAAATATTTTCGTTGGTCATCGATGGTCTATGAGAAGAGAGATTTATCAACGAAAATAATTCTACTTCATTCAATGTATGTATTTCCAGCAGAAGAAGCCTGACACCCCTGCAAACGAGTTTATCATTACACATAGGTGAGGGGTAATTAACTCAATGTGTACCATGAGCTGATTTCCCAACCTGAACCCGTTTTCTGTATCACCATCAATAATCCTTTTGATCATTGGTTACACGGTAGGTAGCTTATAATGATGAAACAAGTTCTGTGAGAGTCACTTTGATGATCGCTTTGTCCTCACATTCTGTCATTTCTCTAGGTTGGCCATTGCCTTCTTGACATGGTATTCTGCTATGGTTTAGCCATCCTTTAAAATGTCGTCAAATATCAGAATCGCACCGATAGAATCGAATATCAAGCAATCCTTCATATGATTTTATATATCAGGTGACATTAAATTGTAGCACTGCTTTCTTCCATTGCATAATTTATGAAACTTTGGTACTATAAAATAAATGAGAGCCAACCATCTCTTTTAATTATCATTTTCATATTCCGCACTTTGTCAGTAGCTAAAGAGGGTGATTTTTAGTTCAAAAAATTTTTCATGTTGATCAGAATAATTGGTCGAAATTGAACATTAAGTTAACATCAAGAGCATTTATATGAAAAATAAAATCCCGAATATATAAGAAAAACACAAATAAATTTTAGACGTCAGATTAATATGAGATATTTTGAAGATAACAAGGCTGTTCTAATTTTTTCTGATTTGCAAACTAAGATATCAATAACTATTGTTAATTATACACTAGTCTAGGTGCTGGGTCCCTATCTAACATATTTTATAATACATTAATTTCATTTAGTTTAATGCAAAATTCTCAATTTTGGTGCCTTTCAAAACGGTAGCTATCGAAAATGTTTCTTTCATGAATTTATTGCGAATTTTATGGGATTAAAAAAAAAATATTTTTAAATATAGCTTAACAAAATATATTCAGTTGTTGCTATATAATGCATAAAAGTGCTTCAAGCTTTTTCAGATCAGCATATATTTATGGAAAAACCTTTTCAAGTATGAACATCAAAAAATGGATAAATGGGAGTCATTTGTGTAATCAGTTATTACTACAAAATCAAACCAAATACTGAAATACTTATTAAATCAATGTAACGCCATGCATCAAATGCTTTATTTAATTTTTTGTGTTATTATATTACTTGTTTTATTTCATTGTTTGTATATACAAATAACATAAATATAAAATGGATATTACAACTTCTTTCTAGAATGTTCCACGAACGAATTACAGAAATTATATGCAATCTGTGGACTTCAGAAATCTCTGTACCCCCGATTTAGGTATTTGAACAGCTCTTCCGAGCATTATTTTAAATTCTACTTATTAAGAATGGAATATTAAATGTAAAATATATTGTTCATAGATAAATTTTGCTTGTGTATTTAATCACAGTTTTTTTGGAAAACAAAATCCTGTGTGTTGTGACCTCAAGAAGGTGGTGGTGCTTTATGCGCCAAACACGAAAAGTCAGTTGCATTCTCAACTTTGACATGATAAGACGCTTCTATCGCTTATGAAAAGCAGTAAGAAGGGGAAAAATTCCGTTATTTAATTTGTAATTTTGGTTGCTAAAATACTGGAATAATATTTGATTATATTTATATGCATTTTACGTGTTCTTCAATGTATAATATAGATATATTTCTCAAAGTTAGCGTGTATTTATCCGCCTATGCACAGCTACAATTTACATTCAAATTTTACCCAAATTGTTGGAGATATTTTTAATACAAAGTATAACACAGTCTTTTTTTTCTGTCAACTGGAAAATTTTTTCGAAATTGGATCAAAATTCGTTAAAGAATTACCCAATTAGGTTTTATAGCAATTTGTCAGCTATACTACATTCACGATATGAAAAGGAATGAAGGAGGAAAGCATTATGAATATTATTCATAGACAAATTTTCCTTGTATATTCAATCATAGTGTTTTTGAAAAAAGAAAAAAGACCTTCATTTTACTTCAGGCTATTTGCCCATGACATGGTAGGTATGCAGCAAATTCACAGTAACTAAATGAACCATGGGGAACGTGCTACACTTACACTACATTCAGGATAGGTAATGGAAAGAAGGAAGGAATGTAAATATTATTCATAGTCTATAAATTCAATCATGGTTTTTTTTAAATCTAGTATTTATTTTTAGAGCATTTGTTCTTACATGGCAGATATGTAGCACATTCACAGTAAGCTAAATGAAACATGGCAGACGATAGGAAAACGAAAGAAAGATGGAATATAAATATTATTCATAGACAAATTTTGTTTATATATTCAACCATAATTTTTTTTTAAATTGCTCATATTTTTGGTCATTTGCCTCTGACATGACCTTCTTGAGGACCTTTCCTAGGAGAACAACAAATTCACATTTTTTGTTACACATAGGGGAAAAAAATCCACCTACACAGCTTGCACAAAACATGTCCACAAAGCGGAAGTCTACTCCTGTGTCCAAAAAGTAAGACCAGTTTTCAATTTAAATTTCCCGAGCATATGGTATTTCAATTTTTTTTTCAGGTTGTTGGCACTGTTCTTGACATCTGTGTGAAATTTGACGTCAAAATATTCATTAGTGTTTGAGTTACGCTTGGCTTTGTGAGACGCTAAAACTGATTCCGGCGATTTTTGAAATATCTGAATTCATTGAGCAAAGAACTTGCGTTAAATTTTGCTTGCGGAAGCGTACAGAATGTTGTAGAAAGCATTCGGTGAGCATTCCTATATCGGAAAGAAATGTTTAGAACTAGTAAAAACAGTTAAAAGAAGGCAGAAAATGCGTTGAAGACGAAGAGCCCTCTGGTCGACCAACAACCTCAACCGATGAAGCTCACATTCAAAAAATTAAAGATTTGGTGCTTGCAAACCGTCGATTTACAATTAGCTACCTTGCTGATGATGTTGGGATTTCAAAATTCCATTTTAAAACATGTTTTGCGCCTCAAACGCGTCAAATCTCAATTGGTACCGAAAACACTGAATGCGCCAGCTCACACTGCATTGATTCTTCGTGACTTTTTCGCCAAAAATGAAACCCATATCGTTCCACAACCACCGTATTTACCTGATTTAGCATCGTGCTACTTCAGCCTATTCCCTAAACTCAAAAGACCGGGGACACTGTTTTGAGTCGATTGAAGAAACATTTCAAAAATCGTCGGAATCAGTTTTAGCATCTCACAAAACCAAGCGTAACTCAAGCACTAATGAATATTTTGACGTCAAATTTCACACAGATGTCAAAGACAGTGCCAACAATCTAAAAAAGAAAGAAAAACAAAAAATTGAAATACCATATGCCCGGGAAATTTAAATTGAAAACTGGTCTTACTTTTTGGACACAGTAGTATCTATCGTTATTGCTTAAGCTGCTAGGAATCGAACTCATAATTTCTTCCTTCATTGAAATTACTACCGAACTCTCGTTCATGACCTATTCTCGGTAGAGTGGTAAAGCGTGCATGCTAGCATGCAAGAGTGACGTATTTTTATCCTCTACTTTCAGATATAAGTAGACTCCGAGATTTTAACATCAAGTGCATGTGTCTCCCATCGGGAGTTTCTACTCATCAACAGTCGGTTAGGAGTTTCCTTGTATACTATAAGCAAATTAAAGGGAGATTACTCTAAAAACTCACTTGGAAGGCAATAAATCTCTTTTACAAATCAGGGGCTATTCTTTGAATACCATGTAAAAGGTGGGAAACACAAGGCACTTGATACAAATTAAATTATACTACTACTACTACTACTACTACTACTACTACTAATAATAATAATAATAATAATAAATTCCCTTAATTTAAATCGGGGCCTGAATAGCAGAGAGTCTAGCGCTCTGGCGTTCGGTACCACAAGTTTCGGGTTCGAGTCCCGGCGGTGCCATGGATGTTTGTAGTGGCTCGGAATCCACTTAGGTGGATTGATAATAAACAGTAGGTGATATTGGTGAACTTTGGTAATAAACAGTAGGTGAACTTTGATAATAAACAGTAGGTGCCAGTCTAACATGAGCGTTGGGTGCAGGGCTGACAACCTTACCCCATAAAAAGAAGACATCTCATGTTTCGAAATCTTTCAGTAGGCAGACGGCCTTGGAACACCATGGGGCTGTTACGCCGATGATTATGAAGAAGCTTAAATCATTCACATCCTGATGGGAAACTAATTAACAATTTGCTTTAGTATATTTATTTTAAAGTAATTTCTTTTCGACTTTTTGTAAAGTTTTCCCCTCAAAAATTTCAAAATTCGCCCTTTCTATTCTATTCAAAATATGACTGGAAATATGATTATAATGTTCTGAAAAAGAAATATGAAATGTTTCTAAAAGTAATAAACAAAGCTGGAATTATACCTTATTAGGAGTCGAGTTTAAAATTATCAGACATTTGAATATTTTTATCTTACCATTTGCTTTTTTCTTTAAAGTTCTCTGAGTTAAGAAAATATAATTCCGCAATGTTCAGAGAATAAATTGCTCATAAAAACTCTCAGAGGATCATAATTTTAATGTTTAATTGAACATGACACTTTAAATACCATAAACTGCTCTTGAATGTTAAGTGATAAAATGTTTCATGAGCACTTGATAATTGCGATTCCTTCAATGTTGTGAAGATGAGATAAATTTGTGATAAGGAAATCAATTTTTTGTTTTTTCCAGGACATGGAAATTTTTAATCAATAGAGAAATTAATTCCTTGTGTAAAGGTATTTGTTACATATTAAATAAGAAAGCTCTTTGAAATTCCATAAGCCCCGGGAATTTTAAATTGAAAATTGGTCTTACTTTTTGGACACAGTAGTATATGCTAAATCACTTTATTAAATGGTATTAAATACAATGTGGTGAATTGTATATATTCCTTGGTTTTGAATTAGATAGGTATTGTTTAAAGTACAGAAGTGAATGGTGGAGTAAACTAAAAGTAAGACTTCAACTGTGTAATGAAACTTTTTTTTTTCTAATGCAGCTGGCAAACACTTAGACACTTGGTCTTGGATGCCTTAAGGCAAGCGCTGCACAGACGTTACACCCTTTTGCATTACCCAGGGGGCGCGTGTAACTTGAAGATAAGCCAAGGACGCGGAGTAACAACGCCCCCGCAACGCTCTACGATCCTATTAGACCGGGACCTACGGTTTAAAGTGGATTCCGAACCCCTACAAACATCCATGGCACCGCTGGGACTCGAACCCAAAATCTGTGGTACAGTGGGCTAGAATGAAACTTATATATTGTAGTTCTTTAGCTTGAATTAGACAAGTACGACTTAAAATACAGAACTAAATGATGTGGTAGAGTAAAAGTGAGGCCTCAAAAGTGTGATGAAATGTATATATTGGAGTCCGTTATCCTTGAAATATACTGGGCTTAAAGAACAGAAGTGAATGGTGGGATAAAGTAAAAGTGGGGTCCTAAATAAATGATGAAATGAATGCATTGAAGTTCTTTAGCTTTGAATTATACAAGTACTATTTAAAGTACAGAAGTAATTAATGAGGCCTTAAAATTAAATTACTATTCTACACAAAACATATTTTAATAATTTATACCAGTAGTAGTTAATAATTTCGGCTTTGTAAATTTTTGAATAATAATTCCATTTTGGTTTCTACGCGCGTTATAAGAAACATAATTAAAATTTACACATTGTTAATTCCTATCACTTGAAGATTTTTTGTGATACAATTTTAAATATCATAAATGTATAAAGTTTGTATTTGTAAGTTGTATAGGATCTTAATTTAACATGCATTCTCATTTTCATTGTCTTAATTTAATGGGCATTCTCACTTTCATTGTATGTCTTAATTTAACATGCATTCTCATTTTCATTGTCTTAATTTAATGGGCATTCTCACTTTCATTGTATGTCTTAATTTAACATGCATTCTCATTTTCATTGTCTTAATTTAATGGGCATTCTCACTTTCATTGTATGTCTTAATTTAACATGCATTCTCATTTTCATTGTCTTAATTTAATGGGCATTCTCACTTTCATTGTATGTCTTAATTTAACATGCATTCTCATTTTCATTGTCTTAATTTAATGGGCATTCTCACTTTCATTGTATGTCTTAATTTAACATGCATTCTCATTTTCATTGTCTTAATTTAATGGGCATTCTCACTTTCATTGTATGTCTTAATTTAACATGCATTCTCATTTTCATTGTCTGGGCATTCTCACTTTCATTGTATGTCTTAATTTAACATGCATTCTCATTTTCATTGTCTTAATTTAATGGGCATTCTCACTTTCATTGTATGTCTTAATTTAACATGCATTCTCATTTTCATTGTCTTAATTTAATGGGCATTCTCACTTTCATTGTATGTCTTAATTTAACATGCATTCTCAATTTCATTGTATCTCAGTCTACGGCATCTAAAATAAGAAGAATCATAATCAAACAACTGTAATTTAACAGAAAGATTTCAAACGACTTGCAAATAATGAAAGCTATTGTGAATGGAAAATATGTAAATGATGAAAATTAATTTTAAGTATTCACTTAAAAAGAAGAGGAATAACCGATAATGTCTTATGAATTGTTTCAGAAAAAAGATTAGAAAAAAATAATCAAAAAACACAAAAGTATTCACACAACCAAAACGCTCACGTGCCAAAAAAGTGAAGCAAAGAAGCTAAAGAAGTCAAAAATGCAAATTTTAAAAGAGTGGGGGAAGAAAAAACAAGAATCAGGTATGTTATAATTAAAAAGGAATGTCGCCTAGCGCAACTTAAAGGTTAATTCAGCATTTACTTTTTTGATATTTTTTCCTGTGAATAAATCAGCAAAAAACGGCTCAATTTATGAAATAAAACTCGAATTCAAATGCTTTTAGTTGTATCACCTTTCTTAATGATTAAATAAAATTAATGATTGATAAAATCATTAATAAAAATATTAAAAAAAAATTAATAAAATTTTAATGCTGTCGAAAAAAAGAACTGAAAGAAAACTGAAAAAAAAAAAAAATTACACTAACAAGTAATAAACTTCTGCGTACATATTTCAATATTCTATTCAAGATTGCTGTCCACACTATCTACTTCACGGCATATTTTTGCATGTCATCACCAAAGAAAACAATGCAGGCATATGTTTTAATGCTCTGGGTTGTTTTTTTTTAAATTTCAAATAAATTTTAAATATTTTGAAATAATACGTAATTTAACATGAGATTTATCATCTCTGTTGTGAACTCGGCAGCAACAATTGTTTTTCTCTTTATATTTTGAAAAATATTACTTGTCCTAACACGGAGAATTTCAAGCAATGAAATTGAATCTTTGACTTTTTCTAACATACATTTAGAAATGCTATCTATCAGCAGGGTTTAGTTTCTAAATGCTGATTAGAAACACCTGTTTTTATAAAGTATTCCTTGAAGATTATTGTGGCAGTTTAATTTCAATTTCGACAAGCATTTGTTATGACTTCAAATTTTCTCATAAAATGAATTAAATTCACATATGATTTAAAACACTTGTAATCCACGTACTATTAAAGACCGCGTTATACATAAAAATGGTTGGTTTTAAAAATACTACATAAAACAGGATAAGGTTCAAAATTTATATATATATATATATATATACCATTTTATGAGAGGAACACTTATTAAAGCAATATTTAATCTAAAGTATTACATATTAACTACTTATTGTTATAAATAATTTAGTGTTCATCATTACAAATTAGACAATGCTATTTTGTTACATTTTATTGTAATTTGATTTCATAAAATAATACTCTTTCGACTTAAATACTAAGATTAATTAATATATGCATAACAATATATGAAACATAGCTAAACTTGAGCTAATCTTGGAGCAATTTTTAAATTATTTGTAATTACATTTCATCAAAGAATTTGAAAATTTAATGCGTTGTTAATAGACATTTAAGCAAATATTTTATTTATGGTTTGTTGTTAAACCTCATATTCTAAATGAAGATTAAAATTTTGAATAAATGTCAGAACTTAATTTAAATTAATTTTATGAGAAGAATATTTATTAAAGCCTTATTTAATCTGAAGTATTACATATTAATTATTTATTGTTATAAATGATTTAGTGTTCATCATTACAAATTAATTCTAGTGAGAATGTAATTGATATCAATACTTATTCCATTTAAATTTACAGTAAAAAAAGTAAAATTGGGAAAATATTTAAATATATTCAATGCTCCACAAATAAAATTCATTTAAAACTGCAATTACTTAGAGCTTTACTTTGAGATTTTTACAATCATTTCTATTTCGATCAATTAAATTAATGAATGTTTTAAAAAAGAAAATGCTATTTTGTTGCATTTTATTTTAATTTGATTTCTTAAAATAATATTCCTCTTTATTAAGAGACAGAATATCTCTTATTAGAAATAGAAATATCTCTTTATTAAGAGACAAAAACAAATACACACAAAAAAACACAGTTAAACTATTTTTTTTATACACTTAAAGCTGCTGTTAGTTACATGAAATGAAACAGGCATGAAAAATTGTAAGACTTTTCAATGTTGATTAGCATAAGTAGGTTCAGCATTTTCAACTGAAAATGCTAAAACTATAAAAATAAATTATTAATAAGCTAAAAATCATACTTACTATTCGATGATGATAATTAAACATTGTTAAATCTTGATATAATTGGGCAGTTTAGTTGTTAAAAAACAGAGCATAAATATCTGAACTTCACTTAGCAGTAAGGTAGAATAGAATTGGATTTAATATTTAGGACAAATGTCTCTTTCATTATAAATTTACAGAGAAATACCAATAAACCAAATAAAAATATTCCTTGAACAAATCCGTTTTCATCAAATTCACAACGAAGTTATTTAAATATTTTCGCTGAAAATTAACGCCAGATACGTGTCAAATTTGGTTTCGTAAATTACGGAAAATTAAGAGTGTCATTTTTAACCAACTGTAAATTACAGCACGTCGCCAATAAAAGCATTAATTTTTATTAAAAATATATTTTTTTCTTCTTGTTTACAGTTGATGTAATTTTATTTTCTGTGTTAAAAATAAAGATAGATGATAAATATCAGAAAAAAGTTGTCAGTTTTAAGCATTAAATTATGTTGATAATTTCTGATATAGCAAAATGCAACCTTATAGTTACTCAGGGTGCACCTTGGAGTGCTGCTATAAAGAAAGGGAAATATAAACCTTCCTGTAAGTGGCTTTAAGTGTAATTGGACCATATTTATGTTATGCACAAGGAAAACCAATAAAACACCCACTCAACCAGTCCAATGACATTGAAGCCCATTATATTTGTTTCCAAAGTGCACATGCATGAATTTTTAGTCAACTGACATGATTCTAACTCTAAAAATCTCTTTGAGTCCCAATTCGAAGCCCAGTGCTAATGAACTCATACTAACGTGCAAGAGAATGAAGGTTTTAATATGCTATGTGTATGAAGGGTGTGCTTTTCATTCATTGATTTCAGAAACTAGGAGACTCGGTAAAGCTTCTATTGCGAGCGTCTCACACTCAAGAGTAGACACAATTTTTTTTTCATATGAAACACAAATGTGAGCCAATTTTCTTTGAAAGTTCGCATGTGACGACATTAACCTTCTCTCTCTATATATATGAGGGATTGTTAGTGATATACTATGTGGAACACAAGTTTATTAAAATGAGAAAAAAAAATTTCTATTCAGTTTCTAATGGACAAATAATGATTGAGATCTGGAATATGTCAACATAATAAATATGAAAATTACTAACAACAAATCAAAAATCTTAAAGCAGTTTCAAATTATTATACAAGACAATCAAAAATAATAAATAAATAAATGGATATAAAGCAAGGTGGATATTTAAGACAGTTATTTTTATAAAGAAATCTCAGGTAGAGTTTGTTTTTCTCTTATGTTTTCTCCTAAAATGTGTGCTATAACAGGAACACAGATTTTACGCGAAAACATAAGAGAACATAAAATACATATAATTTTACCTCATTAAATTTTTTTGACGGTTATAGTAAGGGAAGCATTAAAAACAAGTCCTATTAATTATACTTTTTTTTTTATCTAAATTGAGAGAGAGATATGCAAAAGAAAGATACTGATAAAAGCTTTTATTGAAGAAAGTATCAGAAATAAATGAAATCATGTCAATGTTTTTACTATATAATTATGACTTAGATGGAACTAAACACAATTTTATAAGTAATTAATAATTACACTAAACATTATACTTCAGGAACATAAAAATAATCAAGGTCACATTGGTCACATCACACACAAGGCTAATATGTATCAAGGTCACATTATAGATAATTAAACTGTACTATTAACATACTCAGGCGTCTCATGGCCGAGTGACTAGTGCTCGGTGCTACAGGTTTCGGGTTCGAGTTCCGGAAGTGTCATGGACGCTTGTAGTATTTCGGAATCCACTTTAAACCGTAGATCCCTGCCTAATATAACTGTAGAGTGTAGGGCTGGCAACCCTACCCAGTAAAAAGAAAACATCGCCTGTCTCGAAATCTGCCAGTAGGCAAACGGCCGTGGCCCACCATGGGGCTGTTGCGCCATTGAAGAAGATAAACATACTTATTATAAATAGCTAATCTGAATCAAGATGTTAATCATATTACACTAAAACATTAAACATTATTTGAATTTAAAAAAAACCCAATAAATTTCAATAGAATTTTATAAAAGTATAGACACTCCTTCACTTTTTAAAGTGCTTTCAATATATTTCTTTTAAAGTTTATGGTAAAGCAGTTTAATTTTAAATTTTGTTTTTATTATCGTCCAATAAATTTTTTATACAATGGAGAACTCATGTCCCAATTATATAAGCTCCGAACACTTTTAAATACAACTGTTCGTCATTTGCGTTTCGCATGAGAATAAATACGGAAATACCAATAACGCAACTTAACCATCGATGCGATACGCATACATGCGCTGTCAAAGCCGTCATCGAATCTCCTCGCTTTTGATTGCAAAGAATACCTCCAGTTGTTTCGAACCAAGTTCCAGTGAGCCAGTATTCCTGTGAGCCAGCTATACATTTTACTCTTGGCAGAGTCCAGCAGTATAATATAAGGGGTTGTAAAATTTATTTATCGGGAACCTGGGGGCCGAGTGGCTAGCGCTCTGTACCACAAGTTTCGGGTTCGAGTTCCGGTGGTGCTATAGATGTTTGTAGTGGTTCGGAATCCACTTTAAACCGTAGGTCCCTGTCAAACATGAGCGTTTCAGGGGTATTGCTACTCCTCGTCCGTAGCTTATCTTCAAACTATATGCACCTTCTGGGTAGTGCTAAGTGAGTAACGTCGATGCAGAGCTTACCTTAAGGCATCAAAGGCAACTGTCTAAGTGTTTGCTAGCTGCATTGGAAATTTTTTATTATTATTATTATTATTTACTTAAAGCTTGCATGATTTGGAAGTATAAACAAATATTGTTATTCAGTGGATGTTTTTATTTTTCAAATAAAATCTGATGCCAAAAAATTGCAATCAACTTGAAGAGTGTTTCATTTTAACAAATAACATATACTCCTAAAATTCAATTTTCAGATTTCGTTTCCAAAAACATGCAAATATCAATTTTCCTTCTCATAAAACGTGATTGCTCAATTTCAGTAAATAGTCCAAGGTTCACAATGAGATTTTTTTTATATATTGATTCCAGTAAAAGCAAAGCTACCAATTGTTATTTAAATGAAAAGGAACAGGTAAAAAAAAAATAGTGCGTCAAACGCCTTCTTGTGTAAAGGTACAGGGAAGTCTGTTGATATTTGTCCCTATTGTACTAAGTGGAGAGAAATGCTGTTTAAATGTAAATACAGCTCACGATATGGTCTTTCACGTACGTTTTAACTGTGGTCTACATTGAGAAATACCAGTCATTTACCTGCAAATTACCGAATAGTATCTTTTTCCTATGGCTTTTCACCCAAAGTGGACAATGCTTGGGTGATTTCGTTTGCAAAAAAACTCCTTTAAAAGGAAAATATGTACATAATGTTGCAAATTTGCCTGTATGAAGCGAGAAGATAATAAATGAAAAAATGATTGTCCATGAGGAATTGAATAAAGACGAGTTGTTTAAGAATACGTAAAAAACATGTACACTGTCCCAGGTGAACATTCGACGCACAATAGAAGACTTTTAATAAATAAGTGAATATATACCCTATTGCAATCAAAACTTGTTCTGAGATATTTTAGATCAATATGCCAGGGATTCAAAGAAGTGATTTTTTAACTAAAATTGGTGGAAATTAAGTAATGTTGAAATTTAATCCCAAGAAGGTATCCAGAGGTTGCTGTGTCCAAATTAGCATGCGGAAGTTTTGAGCGCTTTTCGTCAAATCAGTTTGCTGCTATCTGGAAGGAAAATCGAAACGGTTTTGTTAATCGACAGTCGGAGGAAAAGAATTTTTATTCGGCCTGGTGTTGGATTTTTGGTTGCGAATCAATTGATTTACGACCTTTCGAAAGACGACTGGAAACTCGCTCGTATGGGGAAAAAACGGACTTGTTTTTCGAATTAAAACTGTAACAGCCAGTAAAATAAAGAGCTTTTCAAATCTGAGGCAGCATGAGTTCGATCTCATCTATAACGTTGGCTAAAGTCACGATTTTGAACGACGAGTGATTTAAATGATGATTATGGTACAGTAATGGATTTTGAAAAACGAGATGAAATTGAGATGGTGTCAAATGGTAATTGTGGTACAGTAATGGATTTTGAAAAATGAGATGATGGATTGTGACGGATGGTGATGGTGCCAGAATGGATTTTGAAAAACGAGATGAATTTGGTATTGTGCCGAATGGTGATTGTGCTACAGTAATATGGAATTTGGCTAAAGTCACGATTTTGAACGACGAGTGATCTAAATGATGATTGTGGTACAGTAATGGATTTTGAAAAAAGAGATGAAATTGAGATTGTGTCAAATGGTAATTGTGGTACAGTAATGGATTTTGAAAAATGAGATGAAATTGGGATTGTGACGGATGGTGATTGTGCTACAGTAATGGATTTTGAAAAACGAAATGAATTTGGTATTGTGCCGAATGGTGATTGTGCTACAGTAATAGTTTTTGGAAAACGAGATGAAATTGAGATTGTGTCAAATGGTAATTGTGCTACTGTGATGGATTTTGAAAAATGAGATGAAATTGGGATTGTGACGGATGGTGATTGTGCTACAGTAATGGATTTTTAAAAACGAAATTGGGATTGTGACGGATGGTGATTGTACTACAGTAATGGATTTTGAAAAACGAGATGAAATTGGGATTATTACTGTTGCTGCAATCAGGGCTTGGAGGAACAAATAGACTCAATGGTGATTGTGACAAACTGCTTAAATTCGACAGTTAGTTTTCCAGGTTTTTTCTCATACAACAAATGTTTGCCAAATGTCCTTGAAAGTTTTCCTAGAAGTCGTTCTTTTCTTTTCCCCTCTGAGGGTAGTGTTTCAGGCTCTTCTTGGTGCAACCTGGATAAAGCTAAATCTGCTACAAAATATCCAATATCAGTGAGGAATAATTCCAGGTCAAATATCTAATATTAAAAATAAGTATTAAAATTTTACTGGATGTAAGAATGATTAATGATTAAAGAATTGTAAATAAAATTCCAAAGAAATAATGGGGCTATTATATTTATAGATTCGTAACAATTGAGAAGAAATTCCTGTCCGATTTTATACTTAATTGAATTTAGACTTCATTCTTGAAAATACGGTGTCTTATATGCTACATAAATTTTGTTCATATTAGATATTTTCTATTAACTTTTTATTTACACAGGTTAATTTTCATTTCTCTATATGTTGACAAGCATTTCATTTCGATTATCAACTCTCTTTCAAACTTGAACGATTTTTAATAAAGAAGAGATGAGTGCATTTTCTTAAAAATAATGTCAAATGTGTTTCTGTAACTAATAATAAATAATGTTTCTAAAAAATACTAAATAATTAATTATAATAATTTTTAATAATAATTTTAAATTAAATAATTTTAATAATTTTTTTAAATACTAAATAATGTCTCTGTGTCTATGTTTCCTAATAATAATAAGAATTTTTGCAATTTTTGATGGGAGACTTTTTTTTCACCATCACCTAGTCTACTACTTTTTTTTTTTTAAGTAGTGAGTTGTTCGCACCACTAACATGAATATACTTCTAATAATACCATAACAGTTATGCTAACTCTTCTGCTAATTACTCTGTTAAATCTGCTAGTTTGACGTGCTCAGTTAAATACACGCATATACAATAAAAGATATGATTTAAAACTTAGTGTTAGATTTATTATAATAATAGGATAAAATTATTAAAATGTGTTTTCAAAAGTAAATTTGTCTTTAACTTCGATTATTAGTTCATTATTAGATTCACTCCCTTTTTTAGATACCCTAAAATATTGAAAATATACCCTAAAATATTGAAAATTCACCTTAAAATACTGAAAATTCACGCTACTTCATGAAACGGAAAATATTCCAGCGAGTATGAGTACGGCGTAACGTGTAATTGAAAGCCGACACTTATGGATCATAAAATTTTTATTTATAATATCAAAAGCATCTCACATTACTGCTAAAAATAATTTTTATTTTCGTCATGGTCGCAGATGTTTTTCCTCTTGATGAAGTTATCGTAGTGTTAATTTTATTTCGTATCTTATTTTATTTCAAATAAAGTAATGAATAAGTATTTCTTTTATAAAAAGTTACCACAGCAAGATATAAGGATTTCCACAAAAAATGAGGTGGGTGCAAAGGTGTTTAAAGAGATTTTTTTTTATACCGTATACTTGACATGATTCCGTTCATAGCTGAAAGTGGGAGGACTATTAGGGGTAATTGTCCCATGTTTGAGTGACATATTAGAGAATTTTGCAATCTTTTGAAGTGAGACTTTTTTCACCATCAACGAATCTACTTTTTTTTTTTTTTTTTTTTTTTGGAAATAGTGACTGTTGCTCTCAGAGCGGCTTGTTGGCCAATTGGCTAACGCTCTGCCATTTGATACCACAGGCTTCATGTTCGAATCCTGGTGGGGGTATGGATGTTTGTTAGTGGTTCGGAATACATTAAACTGTAGGTTCCGGTCTAATTAGCCTAAAGTTTGCAAAAAATGACCGTAGAGCGACAAAACAAACCACCACTAGCGAGAATCTGCTAATGGCGTCTGTTGCAGTCGCTGCTTTCTGCAATAAGGGGATTCAATAATGAATAGGTATCTTCAGTTCAAATTTGAACTCATTGTGACGAGTGGTTCTTTTTTTACAGAATTTTGTAAGTGGGACTTTAATTAATCACCCTGTACTCTGATAAAGATTTCATTAAATTGTATTATACGTATGTCTTACTCATTTAATGGGGAACTGATAAAAGCCCATAAAACTCAAATTTTTTAAAAAGGGGATAGAAATTTATTTTTATTTTACTCTTTACACTATTATCATTAAACGCAAAGGTATTTTTGAGGTAACACTAAATAATTTGATTTAATAAACGATTAGTTTCATCTGTTTTTATTTATAATTGAAATTATTAATTAAAAGCAAATAGCTCTATTGATGTTTTGGTTTGTTACTCTACGGTCATTTTGTACCTACTTCAGGCTAATTAGACCGGGACCTACAGTTTAACTGGGATTCCGAACCACTCACAAAGATCCATGCCACCGCCAGGATTCAAACCAAAGGCCAGAGAACTAGCCAATGGCCCATCAGGCCGCTAATAGCTCGATTGAATAAGAAAAGTAAGAACAAAACTGCTTGATTAAATAAACGAATTATTTAAATTTTATATACTTTGTATCATATGTTTGAATCCAACAGAAATTAAATTAGTTATTAAAAAGCCGATAATTTAATAAGCAAAATAAGGTTTGATTTATGAAGAAAATCATTCTTAATATCACCCACTTTGAAGCAAAAAGATAATAATTATATATATTGAATTTAGTATATTATTATAAGATTGAATTTAATATAAAAACTTAATGAATATAATATATATTATTATATATTAATAATTTCATATATTATATTCGTTACATTTGAAGCATTTTTCTTCATTAAATTAATATTCATTTTTCATTTCATTTCATTCAAATTTATATTCATTTTTCATTTTTCATTTTTCATATTCATTTTTTTTTCTTCATTAAATTTATATTTATTATATTCATTATATTTGAAGCATTTAACTTCATTAAATTTGAAACAAAAAGATAATAATCATATGTATTGAACTTAATATATTATTATAAGATCGAATTTAATATAAAAACTTAATGAATAGAATATATATTATTATATATTGATAATTTCATATATTATATTCGTTACATTTGAAGCATTTTTCTTCATTAAATTAATATTCATTTTTCATTTCATTTCATTCAAATTTATATTCATTTTTCATATTCATTTTTTTTTCTTCATTAAATTTATATTTATTATATTCATTATATTTGAAGCATTTAACTTCATTAAATTTGAAGCAAAAAGATAATAATCATATGTATTGAACTTAATATATTATTATAAGATCGAATTTAATATAAAAAATTAATAAATATAATTATATATTAATAATTACATATATTATACTCATTACATTTGAAGCATTTTTTCTTCAAACTTCATTAACTTCACTTATCTATAAAGACTTAAAATTTGGCATTTGATGTCTTACTGCAACAGAAATATCAAAAGGAATCTAAGAAACGACTCCGGTTATTGTAGCAATCAGTGATTAAACCGGTCTTGCAGTTTATTCGGTAAGTTCTGGGTGAAAACGAAAGGGAAAATGTTCTAAGGAGCAGGTTTTTCTGGTGCCATATCTCTCAGTCTGCAGAAAGACTTCATTCTTACTTTCGAGTAAAAAAAAAAAAGTCAAATTTTACATTTTAATATTTTATCAAACATACATATTAGCATAAAAAATAAATAATTTTTAAAATACATTATTATGAATTTTAAAATAAATTATTTTAATAAAATGTATATATTTTTGGTTTAAAAAAATTCTTTGTAGTCAGTGAACATGTTTTATTTCCATTTTAATCAATATCGTGGAATTCAAATCAAATATTGATTATTCACGTTAATTATATGATTGAATAAAAAATGTTCATATTATTGGTTTAAAAATTTTTTTCAACGTCAGTGAACATGTTTTATTTCCATATTAATCAATATCGTAGAATTCAAATCAAATATTGATTATTCATATTAATTATATAACTGAATAAAAAATGTTCATATTTTTTGTTTAAAAAAGTCTTCAGCGTCATTGAATATGATTTACTTCCATTTTAGTCAATATTGTAGAATTCAAATCAAATATTGATTATTCATATTAATTTTATGATTGAAGACTAATTTAACCTCAAGACAACCCTCCGGGACCAACGGTTTAAAGTGGATTCCGAACCACTGCAAACATCCATGGCACCACCGGGACTCGAACCCTAAACCTGTAGCACCGAGCGCCAGAGCGCCATTTTGGGGTAAATAAAAAAATAATAATAATTGCTGCAATGAAATTTCATTAAATGCTTTTAAAATGAATTGCAATCTTTCAAAATAGCTTAATTTGATATCTTAAAAACATTTTAAAAGATGAACAGTAGAAATTATTTAAAAAACCCTACAAAAACAATTTAAAATGCAAATTCAAAATAAGAAAAGTGATACTAGTTCACATTCAACTAAAATATATAAAATTATATCCTTAATTGCAAAGCAATCATACGAGCGAGAAAAAAGAAATAAAATAGTAGAACTATCATTAAGAAAACAATTTGTAGATTAGTGTACTTATTATTTTAAACATTTAAAGCTTAGGTGAGCTCTATTTTAATTTTAAAAACACTACACTACATTTCTTATATTTGTTTAACTAGTAAAACGTTATATTTTTGAGTTATCTGAAATTAGTAGTCTATAATTAAAATTACTTACAATGCAACATATGTAAAACTAGGTGAATGATGGGCACACTGACAAAAACGATTTGTGGGTCAGGCGATACGATGACTTTGTTTTAGAAATGTGTAATTTTAATATGAAACATGTTTCGGCAATTGAATAAATTATGTCATTCATTCATACAAACATTATCTGATGATTGATTAACGGCTAATATAACAGAACCATGATCGATAGTAAATATATACATATACAGGGTGATTTTAATTAAAATACCACTTTCAAAATGCTGTAAAAAAGAACCACTCGTCACAATGAGTTGACATTTGAACCGAAGTTACTTGAAGAAGGGGGAAATGGTACTGCCTCAAAAAAAGTTCCAAAGTATATTAATAGATGGCGCTGTAAGCGGCATAAAGAAAGTGAATTTACAAAAAAATGATTGAAATTACAACCTATTTGGCATGAGTTGCACATTAAACCAACTGTAGTGTTCAACGTGCTTGATTATTTCGGTTTTGTGACGGAAAAACGACTTCCAAGTCATTCAACAGTTGTGACACTGTTAGTGGAAAGCCTATCCACCATAGCAAGGTCATACCAAATTGGATGGGAAAAATCGGTGGAAATTTTTTTGATGTCATACCGCTTCTCCCTTCTTCAAGTATCTTCAGTTCAAATTTGAACTCTTTGTGACGACTGGTTCTTTTTTTACATCATTTTGAAAGTGGGACTTTAATTTTAATCACCCTGTATATCTATATATAAAGAAACAAGGAGCGGTCTAAACCTAGATTTCGACTCTATTTGATTATCTATTCATGGCTGACAGAGTAAGACCCTAAGGCCTCCCAGGCACAAGCAACATCTTTGTTTGTAAACAATTTCTATATTAAAAAAAATCTTTAACACCTCGTTAAGTGCGCATTAGGGCGAGTCAATAGATGCCACACATCTCAGTCTTAGCAAACTGCATGTGCTTGTGTATTAACCTTATAATAAGTAAAGGGAGGAAGGAAAACAGTACGAAGTTCACTCGTTCCAGACGAATAGACTACTAAGTAATCACCGATGAATGCGAACAGGCCTGAACATGTACGTTTTATTCCCACGGATGAGACACTACAATAGTTTCGTCATCTTCTTGATGCTAGGTTTTATAGAGAAGTAAGCCCGTATATATAGCCCGTAAAGGCCTGAAACACCTATTTTGCGGAAGAATAAAATAACATGTCGGGAGTGGAAACCATGACAAGTAATTTAGAAAATACTAAATTAGAGGTAACGTAACGTAACTGCTGATGTTTATTTGGAGTGCCTAGGGTAAAACCCTGTACCTCCATATCATAATTTTTATTAAAAGTTTATATAATTATAGAAAAATCTAAAAATTTAAAATTTAAAAAATAAAAGAAATAATTAGGATTAGTAATAAAAATAACCAAACCTTTTAATAATAATTTATAAAAATAAATATGGCAGTAATAAGAAAATAAATAGCCCTTTACGATACAATTCTGATCATGAATAAACAAAGAAGAAAGGAAAGAAAAGGCACACTAACACCGCAGCGAAAAGTTCGAAGCCGAAACGACCTGGAAGAAAGCTGTAGGACTAAGAGGAAGTAAAAAAAAAAAAAATCAAAGGAAGGGATAAGTATTCAAGCATCAGCAACAACACAGTAGTAAATCAGACTGGCTCTCCTTCCTAAGTAGTAATAATTAGATAATGAATTAATTAGGTTGGGAATGAATTAATTTTCTTGGGTCTTCCTAGATAGTCCAGACAGAACTAGTAGCTTGCCAATACTGCTATTGCTGCTCTTGAGTTGATTATATAGATAATCAATTCCATCCATGGAGTTGAAAATAGATGTGATCATCTTGAGATTAAACATAATTTTCCTGAAAAAATCGCGGCTTGACGGCCAATTGGCTAGCGCTCTGGTCTTTGGTAAATTGTAGACCAGGACATACAATTTAACGGGGATTCTGAACCCCCAACAAACATCCATGGCCCCACCTGGATTGCACACTAGGAGATATAAACTTTTGTCAATGATGTTCCAATCTGGAGTCCAGTCCTACCTAATTTTTTCCCTTATCCTAACAAAAAGTTTCTGCTATGAAGGCATTAGCCCTGCACAAATGTTTGCTTCAAAAATTAAATACGTATTTTATGTTAATAGGGTACTAAAATACACGTTTCATTTTAAATTTGCTCTCATTAAAGAAGCTGTTGTTATTGCTGGATAAAGTATTAAAATGGGAAAGTCTATTTGGATTATCATATAGTTGTAAAATAGCATTTTCAATTATGAATACTAAAAGTTAAATAAATAGAAACAATTTCACTAACCACTTTTGTGCTTGTTTACTCAAAAAAAAATCAAACCAATATTAAACACTTATTAAATATACACTGAAGTGACAAAAGTCATGGGATACCTCTTAATATCGTGTCGGCCTTCCTTTCGCCCTGCGAAGTGCAGCAACTCGACGTGGCATGGACTCAACAAGCCGTTGGAAGTCTTCTGCAGGAATATTGAGCCAATGCTGTCTCGAAAGGCGTCCATAATTGTGAAAGCGTTGATGGTGCAGGATTTTGGGCACGAACAGATCTCTCGATGATGTCCCATAAATGCTCGATGGGATTCATGTCGGGCGATCTAGGTGGCCAGATCATTCGTTGGAATTGTCCAGAATGTTCTTCAAACCAATCGCGAACAGTTGTGGCCCGGTGACACGGCGCATTGTCATCCATAAAAATCCCATCGTTGTTTGGGTACATGAAGTCCATGAATGGCTGCAAGTGATTTCCAAGTAGCTGAACATAAGCATTTCCAGTCAATGTTCGGTCCAGTCGCACCAGAGGACCAAGTCCATGCCATGAAAAAACAGCTCACACCATTACGGAACCACCACCAGCTTGAACAGTGCCTTGCTGACAGTTTGGGTACATGGCTTCGTGGGGTCTGCGCCACACTCGAACCCTACCATCAGCTCTTACCAACTGAAATCGTGACTCATCGGACCAGGCCACGGTTTTCCATTCATCTAGGGACCAACCGATATGCTCACGTGCCCACGAGAGTCGCTGCAAGCGATGTCGTTCTGTCAGTAAAGGCACTCGAGTCGGTCTTCTGCTGAATAGCCCAAGAAAGCCAAATTTCTCCGCACAGTTCTAACAGACAAGTCCCTTGTACGTCCCACATTGATTTCTGCGGTTATTTGACGCAGTGTTGCTTGTCTGTTAGAATTTACGACTCTTTGCAGACGTCGCCGGTCTCGGTCGTTAAATGCAGGCGGTCGACCACTGCGCTGTCCATGGTGGGATGTTATGCCTGAAATTTCATACTCTCGGCACACTCTTGACACAGTGGATCTGGGAATGTTGAATTCCCTAACGATTTCCGAAATGGCATGACCCATGCGTCTAGCTCCAACTAACATTCCGCGTTCAAAGTCTGTTAATTCCCGTCGTGCGGTCATCCTCACGTCAAAACCTCTTCACATGAATAACTTGAACAGAAATGAAAGCTCTGCGAAAGCACTGCGCATTTATACCTGTTCTACGCGATGCTACTGCCATCTGAAAATTTGCATATTGCTATCCCATGACTTTTGTCACTTCAGTGTATATTGAAATCAGGCTTTCTCCTATACACTGGCAGGAGCGACACCCTGTTGCGTTCAGGAGAAATGATCAGTTGGCCTACACACTCTCACCCGGAGAGGAAGTATAATTCTCAAACTTCCCTCAAAGGTTATTGGTTCTCAGCATGACGATCTCCCTGCGATATATCTATTGTTTGATGAAACTATTACATGAAAATATATAAATTTTAAACAGGCAGTTAATTCTTCGTCTAAAACGTTAATGCAATTTCTTTTTATGAAATGATATTATTTGTGCATCATTGTAACATGTTTTGCAAGATGCTTCTATAAAATTATAAGAATCATCATAAAGTAATTGTTTCTATTAATGATTGTTTTCAAGAAGGTAAGCTATGCCACCCATAAATTTCCTAATGTAACTAGGCTTCTTCCTGCACACTGGCAGGAGAACCGCCCCCCCCCCCCACTCCTCTGGCGTTCAAGAGAAGTAGCCAGTTGGCCTAAAGACTCTCATCCGAAACAGGAAGGAAAGAATGTATATTTCGCGCCGATTAGCCGACTTTCGTTTTTTTCGGCTATAAAGTGGAAGTTCCGCGAAGTTATAATTTTCTGTCTTTTACATGAAATGTGTTAAATATTGTTTGTCTGTAATTGTATGTGTGTGGTGTTTGCGCTTGTAAATAAAGCTGTGAGTTTTCAAACCTGTGCCTCAAATATCCCAATCCAATCACAACTATTTACAATCTGGTTGTCCAGCCTGCGCGCAACAAGATGTTATGTTATTTATTTGTTGTGAAGCATTCACAGGTTTATGCATTCTGATGTAACTGTAAAATATATCTTTCTAGTTTATAAACCAAAAATGCGCTATAGGAAAGGGAAAAAAAAGAAATTATGGTTCTATTCTTTTATTTATTTATTCGATTTGCTTAGGACTGACTGGAGCCATCACAATGTACGAAGTGTACTAGCCTTTCTCTTGTTTTTTTTCTTCCCCAGTTCTGTTAGTTAAATTTCTCGTTCTGTTTGGGTTTTTTTTTTTTTTTTTTTTTTTCCTCCCTCTAGTTCTGATTGTATTCATATCGCATTTCAGTCAAAATAAGACTTTAAATTTCCCTTCTGTTTAATCTCTTATTGAATGATTTGAATTATTTTATTATTTACTACTGTGACCAAAAAGTAAGACCAACTATTTTTTTTCCCCAAAAACTCTTTATTTATTCTTCCAAATTTATTTCATCGCCTTCAAAGTAATCCCCTCCGGACACAATGCACTTATGCCGACTTTTTTTCCAATTCTCAATGCATGCTAAAAAGTCATCGGCGGGGATGGCTTTCAATGAGCGCGGTGATTCACGTTGAATTCCATTCAATTGACTTAAAACGGTGTCCCCGGAGTGATCTTTTGAGTTTTGGGAATAGCCAGAAGTCGTACGGTGTGAATACAGTGGTTGTGGAACGACATGCGTTTCATTTTTGTTTCATTATCGTTTTCATTCAGTGTTTTCGGTACCAATCGAGATTTGAAGCGTTTGAGGCCAAAAATGGAATTGACCGATCCTTTTCAAATTCCAACAGCAGCAGCAAGGTCTCTAATTGTAAATTGATGATTTGCAAGCACCAAATGTTTAATTTTTTGGACGTCAGCTTCGTCGATTGAGGTTGAGGGTCGCCCAGAGGGCTCTTCGACTTCAACGCGTTCTCTGCCTTCTTTGAACTGTTTATACCACTTCTAAACATTTCTTTCCGATATAGGAATGCTCATTGAATACCTTCTGCAGCATTCTATATGTTTCCGCAAACAAAATTGAATGCAAGTTCTTTGCTCAATTAATTCAGACATTTCAAAAATCGCCGGAAATCAGTATTAGCGTCTCACAAAGCCAAGCGTAACTCAAACCCTAATGAATGTTTTGACGTCAAATTTCACACAGATGTCAAGGACATTGCCAGCAACCTAAAAAAGCAAAAAAAGCAAAAAAAAAAAAAAAAAAAATGGAAATTCCATAAGACCCGGTAATTTTAAATCGAAAATTGGTCTTACTTTTTGGACATATTAGTATGTTATTATTTATAATGTAATGCAGATAAAACAAATATAAAAATGGAATTTCATGCTGCTATGAAAATATTGATATTAAACAAAATATCAGTTAATCATCCTGGTCAAGATGTGTGACTGGCTATAGAAAAAATTAAAGAAATAGTTAAATTTTTAGTTGATTTTATATGCCCTACGTTGAATTCTAATGTGTGTTTTAATATTAGGTGATAGTAGTAAAAGTATAAAAATAAATTCAATAAGTTTCAAATTGTTTCAGGGGTAAATATAAATAATTTGTTAGTTGTTTTTATATACACTATGCTGAATTCTAATGTATTTTTTAATAATTAGGTGATAGTAGTAAAAGTAAAAAAATAAACCCAATACGTTTCAGATGGGGCCTGAATGGCCGAGTGGCCAGTGCTCTGGCGCTCGGTACCACAGGTTTCGGGTTCGAGTCCCGGCAGTGCCAGGGTTGTGTGTAGTGGTTCGGAATCCTCTTTAAAAAGTAGGTCCCGGTCTAATAGGATCGTAGAGTGTTGTGGGGGCATTGTTACTCCGCGTCCGTGGCTTATCTTCAAGTTACACGCGCCCCCTGGGTAATGCAAAGTGAGTACGTCTGTGCAGTGCTTGCCTTAAGGCATCCAAGACCAAGCTGTCTAAGTGTTTTCCAGCTGCATTAGGAAAAAAAAAAGTTTCAGATTGTTTCTTTGTATATAAAAGTAAAGATAAATTGTAAAAGATTGTGTATAAAAATAAGCCCAATATTGTTTTAATTGTAAATATAAATAATTTTTAGTGAAAGCTTTAATTTTAAAAAAGGAAAATAAAATCGATTGAACATATACCTGCAACGTTTTTAAACAAGGCCTTTAGTTTAAAAAAAACGTAATTTTAGTTTTCATACATTTCAAAATATAGTTTATAGATTTATTCCGAATTCTCCAATTTCATTGTATTTTCTCCTTTGATATATTACAAAGAAATCGATAGATAGATTTAAATTGCACTGTTGTACGGAGTGCTTCTATCGTAAAACCGATAAACGAGGATTTATGTTATTTTGAAATGCATTGATATATTCAATGGTAACAAGAAATACGTTTTTTTTTTAATATCTGTTCTTATAGAATCAAAATGAATGATTTCCTTTTTAAACGATTGAAACTTTTATGAGTTTTCAGGGTCGTAGTTATAAAATAATCATAAAATAAAACAACGATAATTCGGGATAGACAGAACAATCTCACATTCTTGCAACATAAAAAGGAAAAAAAGATGTTTAAATTTTTATTGAGAGAAATTCGTATCCTTCAATTTCGTTATTCTACTTATTCTCGTTCGCTTATTACTTTTAATTTATTCCTTACGAAGGGCCTGATGGCTGAGTGGCTAGCGCTCTGGCACTCGGTACCACAGGTATCAGGTTCGAATCCCGGCGGTGCCATGGGTGTTTGTAGTGGTTCGGAATCCACTTTAAACCGCAGGTCCCGGTCCTAATAGGAGCGTTGCGGGGGCATTGTTACTCCGCGTCCTTGGCTTACTACCAAGCTACACGCTCCCCCTGGGTAATGCAAAATGAGTAACGTCTGTGCAGCGCTTGCCTTAAGGCATCCAAGACTAAACTATCTAAGTGTTTGACAGCTGCATTAGAAAAAAAACTTATTCCTTATTTTACGTTCGCTTATTACCTTTATCTTTAATCTAAATCTTAAACATTATAATTTCATTATTTTGCTTATTACATTTAGCTTATTCCTTATTTTGCATTACTTTCGCAGCCTGGGGCTTGTGCTCTGACCTTTGGTATCATAGGCTTCAGGTTCGAATCCTGGTGGTGGCATGGATGTTTGTGAGGGGTTAGGAATCCATTTTAAACTTTAGGTTCCATTCTGTTTAGCTCTCATGTGCGCGAAATGACCGTAGAGTGACAAACCAAACCCTAATTTACGTTCGCTTACTACCTTTATCTTTTATCTACGTCTTAAACATTATAATTTCGTTATTCTACTTATCCCTTATTCCTTATTTCCTTAAAGATATAGTAAAAAAAGTTGTGTTCTTTTATGTATCTATCTACATCTTAAAACATAGTAAATAAATATATTGTAAATAAATTTCATTGAAGCTTGAAATTATAAAATCGTTTATAAAAATTAATCAGTTCGTACTAATATGTAGAAAAGGGAGACATACAACTGAGATTAATTATGATTGTCGTTGAGATTGCGTGGTTCGAGGATATTTTTTTTTTAATGAATGACTATCTATGATCCTGAAAATGTTCCTACGATTATGATATTTCTTCACTGTTCTAAATATTTTAAATTAATTCCTTACAACTGCCTAGATGAAAAAAGTTCGCTTTTCTCTTAATTTGACCTTTGTTCATTCGGGGTTATTACATGCAACTGATTCCATCAACATTTACATTTTTGAAATTTTTGGTATTTTTCATTTTATAATTTTATTAAATAAATAATTCTCTTTTAAAAAAAAAGGGCATTTAATTATCTATTTTGCTTATTAACTCAAAGGGCATGAGACCACCGCTATGTTTCAACATTTTACAAAGAAGGAGCTAGAGGCCGCTACGCGGCCAAGGATCTCCGTAATAATCTACAATAAGAGTGAATAAGAGTGAAAATGTTCCTGACTATCGAAAATAAGCTCCCACTTACATTAAACTTATTTAGAATTTTCCCTTCACTCTTGAAAATGGCATCTGAATCATCTTGTTCTTGCACTTTACTGTTTCTGCTCCTATACATTTTCTAAATCCTACAAAAATACCAGACTATAATTCCTTTTCTTCGTTATGAATGTTAGTTCTTATTCTTGAATCATTCTTCGTAATAATATTCGGGTAGAAGAATCTGATGCCAGAACACAAACAAACAGTTGAATCTCTGATAAGTTGCTAATTAAAACAAAGCGATTGGGAATGGCAAGATGAGAAAAGCGATCTTTTAGATTTAGAATTGTATACGTTTTGAAAGAAGTGAAATGAATTTCCGGTTTTCGGATTTAACAACAGCGATTCAATTTTTTTTTATTTCCAATGGCGGGGAGTACATACAAAACAAATACAACAAAGAAAGAACAAAAAACATCAAAACACAATAGAAGTAATGACCGAAGTCATTGCCCCAAGAACTCTCTGGTACGCCAATGTCTTGTATTCTCAGAGTCAGTTCCATGTAATGTCTTCCAACATTGCAGGTGTTTTCTATTCATAGACTGTTTCAAGGCACATAGACGACAGTATGGATGGTCATATTCGATAATTACACCCTATACGATAATAGAGAGTTTTTGCATACCGTACGTCCTACTGTAACTAACGTACGGTACGCAACAACTGTCTAATATATACGGTTCTATACGATAATTACACCCACACAGGCATGTCTTGTTATAAGTCTGAAAAGAACTACTGAATTTCTGCGAAGCTTGTCTGGTTTTATATCTAGCTCTGTCTCACTCCAATTCTTGCTCTTTATTCTCTATCGTAGTTCTGAAAAGGTCATCATTTCATAATGTTTTTCGTATATAGTTTTACAGAATAGTACGGCATTCCAGAATAATTTGGCGATTCAAATTAACAGTGATTTAAAATAACTGTAGCGATTTTTTTTAAAAAGAAAATATCGAAATGTTGCGTTGAGTGAAAACTTTTTCAATCGCTACAGGGTAGTTTAAAAGCATTAAATTTTTTTTCTTCTTGTATTTATCTTCTATGTTGCTGGACTAAAAGAATTCCTGTTCTATTAATGCATATGCAGTTATGTTTCTCTAGTTAATTAAAATAGCTAAATATTTAATCGAATGTTTTATTGAATATTCATTAATAAGATTTGACTTAATTCCTTCTCAATCAGAACGGCAGACATGCGGCAGATTCAGCGTTTCCCAGAGTGTATCTCGGGAAGCCTACTACACTGCCACCCCATTTTGTTACCAAAATTTTGAACGAATACCGAAAGGATATCTTTTAGAGGATTCGTAGCCTTTTTACATCCTCCTCGAACCCAATGGAAAGATTTTTTAGCCTACGGATTTATCTCATCAATTTCTTGGCATAGAAGCAGTCATGTTGGGTTTTGAACCCGGCTACCCAAGTTCAGAAATGCAATGCACCTGGCCACTTTAGTTCATTTTAAATTTTTTTTCATATTTCTCCGTCACTGGTAATTTTTATAATACAAAGGTTATCAGCGTACTTAATATTAAAGAAATGAAAACAATATTCATAATTGGAAATTAATAATTTTAATTTACAAAACACCACGCCGTTTCCCCCTTCTTCAAGTATCTTCAGTTCAAATTTGAACTCACTGTGTCGACCTTTTTTTACAGCATTTTGAAAGTGGGACTTTAATTATAATTACCCTATATATACATATAGTTTGATTTTTGTGTTCTTAGGCTGTGTTGCTCATATATATGTGTGTATGTACGAATATGAAGAACACAACCTATGAAGGCAAAAACCAACAGAGAACTGACAAGGAGTGAATTAGAAACACGACCATTTCTCCCGAGAAAAGCTATTGCTGGTATTCGCTATACCCAAATTGTATAACCAAACTTTCATAGCAATGCAAAAAATCCCGAGATGCCTCACATTCAGGCTTTTTCTTTTCAAATAAAACTGTAACACTATATTTTAGTCATTTATAAATCTCATACATGCACATCACTCTAATCCCCATTGTATATGTATATTATGGAGATTAGAGTGATGTGCATGGATGTGATTTTTAAATAATAAAATATATTTCTCTATTTTAAATCTATTGTATATGCATTAATTTAATAGTGTAATTTTGTTATGATAATAGAGAGTTTTTGCATACCGTATTTTGGACGTCCGTTAGCTTTTTCTCCCTAGCGCGCATGCTCATGGGAAACATTATTACAGATACGCATGCGCAATTTCCTATGAGCATGCGCATTAGGGAGAAAAAGCTAACGGACGTCCAAAATACGGTATGCAAAAACTCTCTAATAACAAAACACAGTTCGTACCGAGTAATATTATTATTATTTAACGATTTTCTTTCAAAAGCAATGCACGTTGTTTTGTTCAGAAATTGTTCCTTAGTTACTAGCATGTTCATTGCTATTCTAAAAATGTTTATTTTTTTCACATTCTTCTTCAGTGAGGCATTTTTCAATAACGTAAATGTCACTGTAGTTGTCCGTGACTTATCGCTCACGTTCAACCCGTACCACATCAGCCCACTGTTGATCTAGCGTGTACTTACACAAACAAAGTGAAATTAAAAACTGACTGATGATATCATGTAGGTCATGAACGCCACAAGGCATTGATATCATAGGGGAAAGTAGTTGGACTACAACATTTGAAATCTCATTGATCATTGAATAAAATACAAATATATATAAGCGTATTTATATAGACAACTTTGATGGATATAGTAATTTTAAAATAACAGAGTACAGTAATAATTGGATATGGTACAGTAAATACATATACTAATAATTATAATAACTGAAGACACTTACTACTCTGTCCAAAATTTAAGACAAATTTTCAAATTAAAATTCCCGGGTCTTATGGAATATCAATTTTTTCTTCTTTTTTAGGTTGTTGACACTGTCCAGCTATGTGAAATTTGACGTCAAAATGTTCATTAGTGTTTGAGTTACGCTTGGCTTTATGAGACGCTAAAACTGATTCCGGCGATTTTTGAAATATCTGAATTAATTGAGCAAAAAACTTGCATTAAATTTTGTTAGCGGAAACGTATAGAATGTTGCAGAAGGCATTCGGTGAGCATTCCTATATCCGAAAGAAATGTTTAGAAGTGGTATAAACAGTTCAAAGAAGGCAGAGAAGGCGTTGAAGACGAACAGCCCTCTGGTCGACCCTCAACCTCCACCGATGAAGCTCACGTCCAAAAAATTGAAGATTTGGTGCTTGCAAACCGTCAATTTACAATTAGAGACTTTGCTGATGATGTTGGAATTTCAAAAGGATAGGCCAATTCCATTTTGGGCCTCAAACGCGTCAAATCTCGATGGGTACCGAAAACACTGAATGCGCCAGCTCATACTACATTGATTCTTCGTGACTTTTTCGCCAAAAATGAAACACATATCGTTCCACAACCACCGTGTTCACACCGTGCGACTTCTGGCTATTCCCTAAACTCAAAAGACCACTCCAGGGACACCGTTTTGAGTCGATTGAAGAGATTCAACGTGAATCTCCGCGCGCTTTGAAGGTCATCCCTGTCGATGACATTTTAGCATGCATTGACGATTGGGAAAAAAGTTGGCAGAAGTGCATTGTGTCCGGAGGGGATCACTTTGAAGGCGATGAAATAAATTTGGAAGAATAAATAAAGAGTTGTTGAAAAAAAATAATTGGTCTTACATTTTGGGCACCGTAGTATATACATTTTAACAATAAATATGGAGATTTATCACGAATGAGTCTGTACAAAGGAACAAGATGGCAAATTGTCTGTTCTTTAATTAACAACAATCTTTGTTGTACATATGGTGTTAGCACATGAACTATTGTTGTTGTAACAGACACTGCGCCTTGAAGCGCATCGCAATAACAAATAACATAAAAAAATGACAATCTCCTCAAGTTTATAATTTTGATTTTCACATGCAGCGCCATCTAGTTTCCATAAATGTTATATATATATATGAGGTACTGGTCTCCTCATATGTATATATAACATTTAAATGCATACTTAAATATTTCAGAAAACACCTTTTAAAATATACAATTTAAATCTAAAACAGGATATAATAATAGATTTAAATAATAAGATATAATAATAAATCAAATAATAGATTACAATTCTTTTATCTTTTTGGACTTAAAAGTTTGAGAAATCAAAGTCATATATAATAAGAATAATAATAAGTCAGATGTAATAAGAAATCAAAGTCTTATATATTGTTATTATTTTTATTTATTAATTTTTGAGAAAATATATTTTCTATTAAATAATTGCGATGACAAAACAAGGATCAAGACATATACCAAAATTGGGATTCTAGTTGATCATTGATTGCATAACAAACCTTTAATACTGGACGAAGTGAAAGTACTATTGTTATAATAACATTATATTCATTATGATTTTTGCTGATCATTTATTGGGTATTAAGCTTTCAATACTGGACAAACAGGAAGTAATATTGCTCTAATAAACTTCTTTCAATCAAATTTGTTTTCGATAATGCATCCAAAGATGTTAATGACTGTGAATAGTTCAAACCTTTTTAAAAAAATTCTTTTTTAACTTCATATGTTTTGGAATTTATTTCTACACGTAATTTTTAATTTTTCTTCATTTTTTTATTTCCAATTCTTTAGCATTCTTATTATAATCAAAGTAAATTTTATTTTTGAATTTCAGAATTTTTGTTTCTACAATTTAATTTTGTATTTCATTTTTCTGACATTTAAATTCACAAAGAATCACTGTAAAATGAGCGTAATTAAAAACATCATTCTCACTTTTCTTTTAATAAAAAATTCAAAAACATTCAATGCAGTCAGTTAAATTAAGTATGTATACTATAAATATATTTTAAGACGCCTGACTGGTGGCTGATTGGCAACATGCTCCGCAGATGAGCATTAGGGTGGATGTTCAATCTAATGGCGGCTTTTGTAAACACTGTTTCAAAAAACGAGGAGACTCGATGGCGATTTAACTATCAATTATTTCAGAGGCCTGGTGGCCATGTGGTTAACGCTATGACCTGTGGTATCACGGGCTTCAGATTTGAATCATGGCTGTGGCGTGGATGTTTTTTAGTGGTTCGGAATTCACTTGAAATTGTAGGTCCCGGTCTGTTTAACCCTCGTGTCCACAAGATAACCGTAGAGTGACAAACCGAACCAAACCCATACAATATGCAAATGCAGGGTATTTCCCCCTAAAAGTAATCCCGGAAGACATTGCTCTCCTTTTTCAACGATACGGAGCAGAAGTCAGATTTCTACCTACGGGTGCTCCATCACAACAGGAGCTGCTCCATTTTCCCCTCCTTCCATGAGGGATACAACATACCTTAAAATGAAGTTTCGTAAAATAACTGATTATTACAACATTCAATACTTTTAGATTACAGTAGGAAGAATAAGCAATGATTTGGCCCAATGTTATAGTTTAAATTAATCTATATTTTTTAAACAATGTTGTTTGATATTGCTTAAAAATATTTAAAAATTATGTGTACAAATAAAAGTTGTCCTCACAAATATTTTTATCTTAACAAAATTTCTGAACTGCAGGTTTTTACGAATTATTTCGATATGTAATATTAAATTGAAACAAAGATTTAGAAAATAAAACGTTGAAGAATATCCTTCTAGGAAAGTCCAATGAAATGATGTTGTTGTTAAAAATTTATTTTGTGTTTATTTATAACAGCCTCAAGAACCAGTTAAATAAATCAATCACCCATTAAATAACATATAAAAGTTTATTGGTTCTCAGCACGACGATCTCCATACGATATATCTATTGTTTGATGAAACTATTACATGAAAATTACATATAAATACTATTACATATAAATTCTAAACATGCAGTTAATTTTTCGTTTAGAACAGTAATGCAATTTTTTTTTATCGAATGATGTTATTTGTGCATCGTTGTAACATGTTTTGAAAGATGCTTCTATAAAATTATAAGAATCATCGTAAAGTAATTGCTTCTCTTAGTAGTTGTTTTTAAGAAGATAAGCTATGCCACCCATAAATTTCCTAATGTAACTATGCCTCCTCCTATACACTGGCAGGAGCGCCCTTTCCAGCGTTCAGAAGAAATGGTCAGTTGGCCTAAAGACTCTCATCCGGAACAAGAAGGACAGGAAGTATATTTCGCGCAATTCTGCGTTTAGCCGAATTTCCGCTTTTCAGCTCAGAAGTGGAGTCCTTCCACAAAGCTATAATTATCTGTTTCTACTTTAAATGTATGTGTCTAATTGCATGTGTGTGATGTTTATGTGTGTGAGGTGTTTGTGCAAGTGTGGTGTATTTGTTCACGTGTTTGTGCAATATGTTCTACGTGGGGCCGGCCCCTACCTACACACTACACTATCACGTTCAATTATAGTGAATATTCTAGCAATTGAAACTTTCAGTCTGATTTTCTATCTAACTTTTTCTCAAGATTAAATCTTTGGTACAGAATATTATCGTCTATAAATAAATATACTAATTTTTGATTAAATTGAGACTGATGCTAATCATGGTAACATTTCTATGTGATCTACATGTAATGAGTAGATTTGATGAGGTATATAGTATAATTAGATTATAATAATATGATTATGAGTATAATTTGTCATATTTTACAAAAAAATAACTTTGAAGTATCTAATTAAAAGTTTGATATAAAGTAATAAATGATTTAAATTATTTTTTTTTTTTAATTTTCTTTCACGGAATTTTTAAATTTTGAAACCATAAGAGAAAAAAATAATAAACAAATGTTATTTATGCATGCCATAGAGGGGTTTTTTGTGTAGTTGAGAACATTGAAAAGGGAATTTAATACTATCTTAAATGGCATTATTAGGCCTGATCGCCGAGTTTCTGGCGCAAGGTGCCATGGATGATTGTAGTGGTTCGGAATCCACTTTAAACTGTAGGTCCCGGTATAACATGGGTGTTGAGCGTTGGGCATGGGGCTGACAACCATTTCTCGTAAAAAAAAAAAAGAAAGAAAATAAAAGAAAAAATAAAACGCCTCGCAATCTGCCAGTAGGCAGACGGCCTTGGCCCACAACGGGGCTGTTGCGCCAATAATGATGATGATAAATGGCATCAATATCTTTTAAAATTTCTAGAAACATAGTTTTGCTGATTATATTTCATTTTAGTTGAAAATATTGCTTCGGGTGTAATATACTTAAGAAATTGAATTTCAAGATTCTCCAACAAATGCGTAAAATTTGTTTTGACTCTAATGATAACGTTTCGCAAGACCAATTTATAAATTTATATTTACGCACTCAGATTAATAAAGAAATTTCTACACGGTACTGAAAGGTCTTACACTATTTGAAACATTTTTTTTTCTCTAATGCTTCTGGCAAACACTTAGACAGTTACCTTTGATGCCTTAAGGCAAGCGCTGCACCGACGTTACTCACTTAGCACTACCCAGGAGATGCGTGTAGCTTGAAGATAAGCTACGGACGCTGAGTAACAATAACCCCCGCAACGCTCTACGATCGTATTAGACCGGGACCTACGGTTTAAAGTTGATTCCGAACCACAACAAACACCCTTGGCACCACCGGGACTTGAATCCGAAGCCTATGGTACCCAGCGCCAGAGCACCAGCCACTCGACCATTCAGGTCCTTTATTTTCAACATAAGAAATATTTAAATATAATCTGAGAAGAAATATTTAAATATAATCTGAGTAGAATTCAAATTATAGAACAGAATCAGAATTATTCGAAAATTCTCTGAAAATTCTGAGTTGAATCAGAATTATGAAACATGATATGAATTACGGTAAAACTGCTTTGAAGAACTTAAAATATAAGATTTTTTTTTCTTCTAAAAATCTTATCAGAGATTCCCAGCCAAGAATTAGAAAGAACTCACAAACCACTACACATTTCGCGTGGTGTGATTTTTTTTTTAATTTTTTTTTATTTATGCATGCAAAATAATAGTTAATGTAAAAGATTTCTATTCAAGTAAACAAGAAAAAAAAATTAATAAAAAATTGAATTTTTATATTGAAAGTATACTTTTGAAAGAATATTTCAAAACAAATTAATTATATAATTTTATTGTATCTGATATTAGTAAACATTTTTCTACAATTTTCAGAATGAGTGACTTTTATTTCCCTATTTTTATCAATCTTCATTGCTTGTCTTCTTTGGTTAGTGTTTTCAGGAAATCTATTGTTATTGTTACTAATATGATGATGATGAATGAAGTGGTATATGGGGATGTGAACCAACAAGGACTATAATCCCCTAATCACTATACATATGAACAGTTAGTTTTCCCTTATTTTTTGAAAATATCCCTCTCCACAACGCTCTACTATCGTGTTAGACCGGGACCTACGGTTTAAAGTGGATTCCGAACCACTACAAACATCCATGACACCGCCGGGACTCGAACCCGAAACCTGTGATACCGAGCGCCAGAGCGTTAGCCACTCGGCCATTCAGGCCCTTGGTACTACTACTACTACACCACACCACATCACATCACTATACCGAGAGCTGAGTTGCCCTTATACAGTTTGAGAATGATGTGAGTGAGAGAAGTCTGGCTGTGTTCTGCGACACTCTACGGTCATATGAGACCAGCACCTACGGCTTAAAGTGGATTCCGAACCACTACAATCATCCATGGCACCGCCAGGATTCGAACCCTGTGGCACCGAGCGCTAGACACTCGGACATTCAGGCCCCTGTTGTTATTGTTAAAATTGTTGAGTGACGCGTTATTCACATTTTTCTTAAGTTAAACATCGGTGGGACTTGAATATTTCTTATTAATGCCACGAACAGCGACCAACGAGTGATGGAAAGAGGACATTGCTGGAAGGACTTTTAGGCGTAACTATCCCACATTTGCGTATCGTATGAAGGAAAACTCGGAAAACACTTCCACTTGGTTGACTGATTATCGATGCGAAATACCTTATGCACATTGTCACAATGGCCATTGAGACTCTTCGTTTTTAAAAGCAGTGCTTTAATTGATGTCTCCAGTGGATTCGAATCTGAATCATGGATGCATACATGCAAGCACAAATACATCTGCGTATTTTATCACTGGGCCATGAGTGCTTTTCACATTTGCGTTTCAAATTATAGTACAAAGTAGGAAAAGTTGTCTCCATATAGATGTATTTTTAAAAATTCTAAATATGCTACATTTGATGGTTGCGTGTGACTTTTACACAATCTCCCACGATTTCTAACACATTTAGACTCTTAAAATATATATAGATAAACTTAGTAAAAAGATACACGGGCCTGAATGGTCGGGTGGCTAGCGCTGGAGCTCACTGTTTCCGGTTCGAGTCCCGGCGGTGCCATGGATGTTTGTAGCGGTTCGGAATTCACTTTAAGCCATAGGTCCCGGTATCTTATGACTGTAAGAGCGTTCACGGGGCAAAAGTCAGACTTCTACCTACGGGTGCTCCATCACAACAGAAGCTGCCCCCTTTCCCTCCATCCATGAGTAGATCACTCATGGGATACCCGTCGCGCACTGCAGGACATTGAGGTTTAGTCACAAACAAAAAGATACACAATTGACATGTGTTATCTTTTTTATTTATTCAACTTTTGAATATAAATAACAACGTTTGAATATTACAACAACGTTTGAATATAAATAAGTCACTTTCGTAACGTAACGTAACGGTAGGTGTTTAGTTGGAGTACCAGGGAATTTCCCGTACCTCCATATCAATAATTATTATTAAAACATAATTTTAAAATCCAAAAGATGAGCTAAGAAAAGAATGTTAAGCGAGCCCATGCTCGGAGAGATTTTACAGGAGTAAAAAGGTTAGTAAATACAAAATTTAAAATAATAGTTCACAAAAGTATTTTAACTGTGGCAATTAAAAGGAGTTAAAAAATAACCGTTACGAAACCACGAAGACTTCTGGCTGGCTGAAGAGAAAGAGAAAAGGAAAGGAGACGGCAGAATTATAAGCAAACCAAAACTATATCGAAGTTCTGCGTTGGAGCGACCTTGAAAGAAAAGAGCGATTCCGAAGCTATCAAAATAAACTACAGTGGTGAAAAATGATTCTAAACTAAAAAAAAAGGATCTTCTTTTTGAATCGGAGAATGAAGTTAGCATCAAAACGAGAGAGTGAAATGTCTGGCACAGAGCTTTTTCACCCCGGGTCAAAGTGATAAATCACTTTCATTACAAAATACGAAATTTTATTTAGGTTACGTTTTCAGAGACTACGCTTTCGTTGGCAGCTTACATTAATCTGTAGCACTCACATCATTACAACAGATATTGCTTTAGCGCTGGCTACGTCATCTGCAGTTGATAATATGACTCTATTAGCATACAATTCCATCAAAAAAAAAAAAAAAAAAAAAAACATTTCACATTGATAAGAGTTAATTATTACTGACCCATAACTGCAAGAAAAAGATTTAATAATGATGTTTTGTAAAAAGAGATATTATTGCAAAAGCTAAGAGATATAAGCAAAAGCTAAGTGAAAGAGTGGAGAAACAAATATCGCACTAGCCAAATAAATATTTTTTAATGAATTCATTTTTTTATTTAATTTATATTTATATATTTTTTATTTCATTGTTAGTGTTATATATTTCTTTACAATGTACGTTTAGTATCATTATTATTATATTATACTTGATGATGAATGAAGTGGTATATGGGGATGTGAAGCAACAAGGACTATAATCCCCTAATCACTATACATATGAACAGTTAGTTTTTCCTTATTTTTTTAAAATGTCACTCTCCACAACGCTCTACGATCGTGTTAGACTGGGACCTACGGTTTAAAGTGGATTCCGAACCACTACAAACATCCATGGCACCGCCGGGACTCGAACCCGAAACCTGTGGTACCGAGCCCTAGCCACTCGGCCATTCAGGCCCATTATATTATACACTGAAGTGACAAAAGTCATGGGATAGCAATATGCAAATTTTCAGATGGCAGTACCATCGCGTAGAACAGGTATAAATGCGCAGTGCTTTCGCAGAGCTTTCATTTCTGTTCAAGTTATTCATGTGAAGAGGTTTTGACGTGAGGATGACCGCACGACGGGAATTAACAGACTTTGAACGCGGAATGTTAGTTGGAGCTAGACGCATGGGTCATGCCATTTCGGAAATCGTTAGGGAATTCAACATTCCCAGATCCACTGTGTCAAGAGTGTGCCGAGAGTATGAAATTTCAGGCATAACATCCCACCATGGACAGCGCAGTGGTCGACCACCTGCACTTAACGACCGAGACCGGCGACGTGTGCAAAGAGTCGTAAATTCTAACAGACAAGCAACACTGCGTCAAATAACCGCAGAAATCAATGCGGGACGTACAAGGGACTTGTCTGTTAGAACTGTGCGGAGAAATTTGGCTTTCTTGGGCTATTCCAGCAGAAAACCGACTCGAGTGCCTTTACTGACAGAACGACATCGCTTGCAGCGACTCTCGTGGGCACGTGAGCATATCGGTTGGTCCCTAGATGAATGGAAAACCGTGGCCTGGTCCGATGAGTCACGATTTCAGTTGGTAAGAGCTGATGGTAGGGTTCGAGTGTGGCGCAGACCCCACGAAGCCATGGACCCAAACTGTCAGCAAGGCACTGTTCAAGCTGGTGGTGGCTCCGTAATGGTGTGGGCTGTTTTTTCATGGCATGGACTTGGTCCTCTGGTGCGACTGGACCGAACATTGACTGGAAATGCTTATGTTCAGCTACTTGGAGATCACTTGCAGCCATTCATGGACTTCATGTACCCAAACAACGATGGGATTTTTATGGATGACAATGCGCCATGTCACCGGGCCACAACTGTTCGCGATTGGTTTGAAGAACATTCTGGACAATTCCAACGAATGATCTGGCCACCTAGATCGCCCGACATGAATCCAATCGAGCATTTATGGGACATCATCGAGAGGTCTGTTCGTGCCCAAAATCCTGCACCATCAACGCTTTCACAATTATGGACGTCTATCGAGACAACATGGCTCAATATTCCTGCAGAAGACTTCCAACGACTTGTTGAGTCCATGCCACGTCGAGTTGCTGCACTTCGCCGGGCGAAAGGAGGGCCGACACGATATTAAGAGGTATCCCATGACTTTTGTCACTTCAGTGTATATATGTCTTTACGTGATTTATACTCGCGTTAGCTGCTTTATCTTAATTTATCCAATTACTCTTGAGAAGAAATCAGAAAAAAATTATATTATCTATGTTTATCTGTAAGAATAATAGTAAGCACAAAAATAGTAACAAATTATGTTTCAGTTTTTCATTCCAAAAAAATGTCTATAGTGGATCTAAATCTAATATGGGGATATATAGTTTTATATGCAGCCCGCGGAGTTATGATGCATTACCAAAGTGGCCGGCAAGATCTTTTGGGTTGGCCACCCCTGCCATAGCCAGGACCGGATTTACTAGATGAAAAGAGGTCCTAGGCTATTACACTTATGAGGCCCTTTCACCTCCCATTTTTAAGTTTGTAAATTACATGAGAGATAATAAAATACGTCATTACTGTTATATATCAATATGTTAAATGAAACATGCTGTGATGGGTACTAATCTTTATAAAAAACGTGGCGCGGATAATAAATAAAAAGAAAGTCTTAGCTAAAAAAGTTAGCTCAGTAGCATAAGGCACGTCAATATTTGCCATAGCAATCAGTGAACGTATGAACTATACTTTGATGCAATCTTGTATATACAAACGAACAGACCCAATGAGCCGAACGCGTTGATCTTAACCAATACATTTTTATGTTCGTTTATTAGTCATATGTGTAGAATTTCTCCTTATTTTCGATTCAGCGTTTTAGTGTTTACTGTTTTTAGAATAGTGTAACTCTAATTTTGCTAACAATTTGAATGTAGGCCCCTCTTGATCTTGAGGCCCTAGGCTGAACATAGTTACCCTATAGGAAAATCCGGCCCTGGCCGTAGCAGTATGTTATCGTTCGTTGTCATGGATCAAAACTATTCTAGCTATAAACGTAGGGCATTCTCCGATTAATTTCCATTTCATTATTCCCTCCTGCCTGTAGTAACAAATGACGTTGTGTAACTAGCACTTGATGAGAGAATCATTCATGTCGGCCTTGTTAACAGGCCTGCGCCTCATCTCTCATTGATGTTTTGAGCTCGAAGGTGACAAATATTGACGTGCAGGCTCTGGCGCTCTGTACCACAGGTTTCGGGTTCGAGTCCCGGCGGTGCCATGGATGTTTGTAGCGGTTCGGAATCCCTTTTAAACTGAGGTCCCAGTCTAACATGATCGTAGAGCGTTACGGAGATTTTAGGGAAAACGAACTGTTCCTATATAGTGATTAGGGAATTATAGTCCATATATCCCGTCGATTTATGTCAGGGGAGCCTGAATGGTCGAGTGTCTAGCGCTCTGGCGCTTGGTGCCACAGGTTTCGGATTCGAGTCCTGGCGGTGCCATGGATGTTTGTAGTGGTTCGGAATCCACTTTAAGCCGTAGGTCCCGGTCTTCTCGGACTGTAAGAGCGTCACGGAGCAAAAGTCAGACTTCTACCTACGGGTGCTCCATCAAGCAATGCTCTTGAAGCAATTGTTGCTAATTCCTGGGGTTGTCAATCCTATCATTTAATTCAAATAACAAATACCACAATTCGTAGTTTACTGGAATATAGAGCTCCGATTTTCATCTCATCTAGCCATAGTGATTTCCAAATACTTAACCCTTTATATCATCTGGCGTTGCATATTGCAACAGGTCTTCCAAGGTGGACACCGATTCCAGTTTTACTTAAAGAAACTAGTCAACTTTCTTTGTTTCAGAGGATGCATATGCTAGCAGAGCGTTTTTTTTATCAAACATATTTCTTTTGATTCCTCTTCTCCGCTCACCATTTATCTTCGCTCGGGAAATAAAACTCCAAGGTTGAAACATCCCATTTCACTACAATGCTTTTTTTGCAGACCTTTTAGAAAGTTTAGATATCCGGCCTTCTAATTTAATTCCTAATTTTCCTCCAGTTAGATTGAACTCTAAAGTCACATTTCATCTACGTGATTTACCTTTTCAAACGAAACAGTTACCTCATCATATCATCAAACACCTCTTTGAACAATACAAAAAGGAATATTGGAAAGATAGAATCAGTTTAAACTCTGACGCCTCTAGGACAGAACTTAAGCATTCAATAGCAGTCATCAATTTTTTTTCACAAGAGTCTTTATCGGGACAGATTTCAAATTATAATAGTATTTTCACAGGAGAAGCCCTTGCACTCCTTTTAATCCTTTCAACTTATGTTCTGTCATCTCATAAATATATAATCCTCACAGATAGTTTATCCGTTCTTCTGGCGTTACAGAATTGTAATATTCATTCCAATCGTATCATCCAGTTTCTAGGTAATAAGCTGCAACATCTTTGCAATAGCATTTTATCCATTGAATTCATCTGATCGCCAGGGCATGTTGGTATTACAGAAAATGAATTAGCCGACTTAGCACAACTAAAAGCAACAGAACAATTGATGGGTAGCAAATATGCTCAGGAACTCAATAGCAAAACTAACTAACTAAACATAACTTCAGCAAATATGCTCTTGCATCTGAATAGTATTAAACCTCCACACAGACTTTTTCCTAATCATCGAAATGAAGATATTATTATTTCCAGATTTCGCACAAAAACATATCCTTGCAATACAAAACTCCATAGATTTGGCCTGACTTCATCTCTATTATGTTCGATCTGTAAAACTCCGGAAACAGTGTAACACATTTTGTTCCAATGCATAAAATATGTAACAGCACGAAACAAACTCCAAAGTGCCTTTGAATATTGAGTTCTATCATACTCATGGTTATTCGATATGTCTGAAGAAGCTTATTATAAAACAACAGTAATTCTACAATTCCTACGAAAAGTCTCGTAACCTTGTCAACTACAGGGTGCCCCATATGTTTTTCCTTATGTTATCGCATTTTCACTTTTCGTTTCAAGTACTAGTAGTGCTTCATGCGTTCTAAATCATCGTTTAAATGTTGAAATGTTTGATTGATTGATCAGTAGTTTGTCTATTTCTTTCATGTTCAAATATACTTCTTTTATTGTTATTCTTTTGGTTACCAGAGAGTGTCGACAACGTTTATGGTATTTCAGAAAGAAATTTGGACTCCTGGAATGTTTAATTTTTCGCTGCTTTTTGGAATTTTAAAATTTAAAAAAAAATTTTTTTTTTTTTTTTTGAGAAGATCTTATTTCCATTTTTGCAAATTTGTTGTGAAGAAAAACATTTCGATAAATTGAGATAAAGCAGCGTCAGCGCGCATACATCTCAAAGCAACAAGTCTGGCAACTGGCGTACAGTTTAAGTAAAGTCAAGTTCTGATTAATGGTGTTTTAAAAAAGAAAAGTGTTTTAGTTGTCAAGTCCTACTGCATAATAACAAATATTAATTAGGTAATTTTATTTGGGATATTTCTTCTTTAATTCACAATTTTATTAAAATGGGAATTAAATTTTTCATGTATTACAAAATGTTTTCTTCTGCTATATGTAAAATCTTAAACAAATTTTGGTACTTACGTATTAACGGTACCTTGGCGACAGACATGGCGGTTTTTAAGTGTCGCCAATCTTTATTATTTGGAATAAAAATATTTTAAAAGCGTTTTGATTTTAAATGAAGTGTTTCATATATATTTTAATATTTGGAACAAAAATTTTAAGTGTAGATTGGCGCCAAATCTGTAGCTGCGGTTGGCGCGTGTGCTCTTTATTGGCGCAACTGTTGCCAAGGTACCGTTAATACGTAAGTACCCAAATTTTGTATCATTAAATCATTTACATGAAATAGAATGCAATAACATAGTAAAATATGAATATATGTTAACGTTAAAACCTCTGTACCTACAAATCTAGAAATACAAATGAAACTTATTTAAAAATAATTTTTTTTTTAATTTGTCATTCAAGGTTTCAAAATTTTAGGGAGCAACGTAATTCAATTAATTATAAAACATCATCCATTTTTATATCTATCATATATACATGAATAAAGATTGTAAATGTCATTCATAACCAGCACAATTTTTCTATTTATTATCTGTAAAAAATTAGATTTTTTTAAATAAGCAATGTTACAATTAGACTTGTGAAAAATCCAAAATTGCAACGGAGGAACATCTGGAATAAAAATACTTACTTACTTTGACTCAAACAACAAATATTTTAATTGAAAATTCAAAATATTGTATTAATAAATTAAAGTTTAAATCTTCTGTTTCTAGTTAAAATTATAACAATTGCTTTTGAGGACTGTTTTGTTAAGCATAGAACAGTGGTCTCAATATTTAATATCAGATTACAAATTTAATGTGGAAAGTTAAATTAAAACTTTCTGCCAAGAACTTTAGTTTTTAATAAATTTGGATTAACATTTTTTGAAAATATTAATACAGAGTATTTAGAATTTGAAGATAAATTCATAGATTCTTTTCACTTTTATTATTTTAATTAAGTCTCTTCTGGAGAGGTTTTAATAAAGTTCAGCCTCTTTTATCTACATAAATATATTTATCTAGATACTGTGCTCAAACAACAGTAAAGAAACTAAATGCCTATTCATGCTCAAAATTATTACTTTTGAATAAATCTTTGGAACTCAATAGCAGCTATCAATTTTTTTCAAAATATTAGTAGAGGTAGTTTATTATGTCAGGTGTAATTAATATAATGATTTACAATTATTTGACTGTAGAACTTATTTTAATACAATTAATTCGAATAGCAGCAGTCGTATTATTTAATAGTTATGGTAAATTTAAAAAAAAAAATGCTTTAAGTTTAAAAAGACAAAAAACTTAAACTCTAACTGATATCTATCTATATTTATATCTCTTTCTCTCTATATATATACTATTATTATTGTTATTAAATGTAAAGACTGGATCTTAACAAATGTGTTTGTTATAATAACCTTTTTTACTTGTTTTTGTGTTTATTCTTTACTTTTTTCTGAATTTGTAGTACAAATTTAAAGTTTATTACATTTTTGACTAATATTAAAAATAATATATATATTAACAATTTTGAGAAGTAAGAAGACATATATTTAAATAGAGTTTATAGAAATTCTTTCAAAGTAATGATGTTTTTCTGGGTATGGTAGATCTAAAGCTTAACATAAATTTTCTGTATTTTAATATAATGATTAATATAATAGTACTTCAACAGTGTGAAAATTATACATTTGTAAAAAAATATATATATATATATATATGTGTGTGATTTATTTGTCTGGTAATCACCAGATAGCGACACCTTACGGACGCTTGTCTTTGACAGAGCTGTTTACTACGTGCGGGTGTATTGAACTTTGAACTCTGACCCCACGAGAGGGGAGAGGGTCCCCAATGGATGAGAGAAGAAAACCCCGCAGATGAACGGAAGAGATGCTAGCTGGAGGAGGAACGGATGGGAGGCTGCGTGAAGCAGCGAGAGAATGGACGATGCTGCCTTCCTTTAATTAATTGCTAATGTAAATATCATTGTAAGATATAGGAATAAATGGCTTCATTTAAAGTAACGTCCCGTTACTGCATTTTGCATGTCAAACACCCCTAGACACCCACTTCAAAAGTTCAGCTTTGTTTAGACTGGAGGAGAAGTCTAACAAAACTGTAGGTTCGGCCGGAATGCATCAGTTGAAACCGGTGTAACTCTACATAAATTGGGGTTTCGGCTGGGATGCGTCTTTTCCAAGCGCCCAACTCTACATAAATTGGGGCTTCGGCTGGGATGCGTCTTTTGCAAGCGGCCTAACTCTACATATAAAATTTAAAAGGGAGAAAACTTAATAAAATTTCTAAAATCTATATATCTGATTTTCTAATGATTGCAATTGAAGGAAAAAACTATAAATGAAATATTGCTGTGTAAAGATCATTTTGACTAGAAAATGTTTCACTGTCAATCAAAAATTCCCTTGCATATTTTTATATTGTTTGAATATAAATATTTGCTAATTTTAAGTAGCAAATGAGAAGAGATTTAGTTTTTTTTTTTTTTTTTTTTTTCTTATTTAAAAAAAAAAAAAAAAAAAAATTATTTTTTAATTAAGCAAATTTTTTAAAAGTAAAAAAAAATTATAATGAAATAATTATATAAATTTTATTTAAAATTATAATTCCAATATGCTATATGTAAAAGCTTATTTTCTCTCGGTGAGAATAAATTTATAAATAAAAGAACAAAAAAATAAATTTAAACAAAAAATTTTAATTTTTAGATTGAAATATTTATAAATAAATATTGAACATAATTTCTTATTGTTCTAAAGAAATAGAAAGTGTTAGCTAAAAGTTTCTCAAATCTTCCTATTATAACTTTATCATTGAAGTCTTTTAAAACATTAAATTAATTAGTTAATAAATTAAATGCTAGATAATTTCATTATTAATTAAAATATAAAACTTTCTAGATGGAAAAAACTAATATTATTTTAAAACTAATTAATAATTTTTTTTTTAATTAAAATCAATTTGATTGTTATAAAATCATCAGTCTATTAATCGCTTTTATATGCTTTAAACTAATATGTACAATGTCATAAACCAGCAGCCAAATCTTGTATCTAGGAGGTGTTCGCTGTATATATTGGCTTTCCTGATCACTTTTCCCTTGAATTATTATTTTAATAATGTCACCTTTACTCCTTGAGAGATTATCTGTTTAATATTTCTAGAATGAAATTTCTTAACTGTAATGATATTCAAATATGAATTTCCTTGTATTTTTCATTTCATTTGTTTCCTAGTAACGCTGAGCATAATTTGGATAGATTTTAATCATGTCAAGTAGCAATTTTATGCAGTTCTCATTCATAAGTGAACAATTTCTTCATTATTTTTTTTTTCCATCTTTAAGAATGATTTATTTTGTGTCCTGTTTGTATTGCCAAAGAATTATTATGATATCTGCTTGTGTATTATGTACATATAATCTTATTCACAAATATTACTAATCAAATCATGTAAAGTTAACATTGATCAAAGTAAGAAGAAATGCCTATATCTAGTTTATATTCTAATAAAGTTTGTTCTTGTAAGCAAAATGCATTTTAGAAAGGAAAAAATTTCAAATGCTATTATTATTATTATTTATAATAGAATGCAATTATTTTATTTTGAAAATATGCAAATGTAGCTATTCTATTTAATTTTCTGCATGTAAACCTCAATTTCAAATTCTCTTGCTTGTGTTTTGCTCCTTATAAATTAAATAAAGCAATTTTGAAATTTTTTTTTTTTTAACTTAAAATGTCTTAATATATTCAAAATTTCGTTGTTTGGGAAATACATTAATCACCCTAATCAGATTTACTTTTCATTCGTGGCCAATGAACCTTTATCCATCATATAAAATCTTTTGAGATTGTCAGAAATAGAAATTGATTAAAAGAAAAACATCTGTAACATTTGGTTCTTCTTTCTTTTTTATTAGAGTGTAAGATACATTTAGATCTTTATAATTTTGATTAAATTAATTACAAAAATTATTGTGTTTAATATCTTTGATCAACAATAATATTAGTGTTTGCAAATATGTTTTTGAGATTTCAAATCTGTAAGGTTATTTTAAAAACTAATTTTAGATTGATATATTTATATATTTATCGAATATATTAATCTGAAGGCATATTTCTATCAATTTGAGGCAAATTCCCTGCATTTTGAAAATAATATTGATTGGTAAACATTTCGTTCTACACAATTGTCTAACAATTTGCAGGATTTTTTTCTATTTCTTATTACTTTTTTTATCGATTCTTAATTTTTTGAAAGGAAAATAAGATTTAGTAAAAGCTCTTTTAGTTCCTTGTTTGAATGCATGATAAATAGTCAGATATTGTGTATTGTAAATTAATCTCTTAAATAGATGCATTATACTAGTCTTAAAGCTGTAGTGTATACATATTACAATAGGATCCGTATAGGTTTGTTCTGAATATAGTAGATGAGCTACAAGGATTTTTCTTATGTCTTCTGCAATTCAGACAAATAGCTTATTAGACACATGAGCAATTTCATTTTATTAATGAAATTGCTCATGTGAATAGTTGAATTTTATAAACTTGAGTTAGAGAGAATCTACATAAAAAATTAATAAGTATTATAAAAGATTGAAGTAAAGAGAAAATATTACAAATTGTCTGCTAATTTTTGCTAAAGGTTAGGAAAATTATAGTTAATATTATGCATTTGAATCATGCTATTTTAATGTATTGCTTTTAAATTTATCAAGAGTATTTAACTGTTATAGAAAAAATAATGCAAATGTTATTGATAGATAACTATTTTTTATTCCTTTTTCTTTTTTATATATTAACTTTTTATATATTTTCTGTTATGTACTACAAATTTCCAATATTTGCTCATTCCATTTCAGTTTTCTAAACAATGTCAACCTTCAGGGTTGTCTATCACTTCAAACCAACCATTGGTAAAGGTCCGATTATAAAAAATTTGATGACTGCCCAAGACATAGACACTCCTGCAAGAACAGAATGGAGTCTCAATTAAGATCGAAAAACGGGCCATTTTGTTGTCACTCAAACCACCTTTTGTAAGGAAAAAGTTCATCCTCCTAATACAGATTTAGATACTTTTCTTGCTGCTGAATGTAATTCCCTACCTGGCTTAGTGAATCTTGAAAGTAACTTTCAACTTAGCAAAGAGTCAAAAGATTTAAAAAATGAGAAATCTCTTTCAAAGCCTATAATAAAAGTTGCACCTATGAATGATAAATCTCATGGTGAAATCCTTATATCTGTTCCTCTAAAAGTGAACTTCAAGGCCTTCCAAGTGCCTCCAGTTTGTATTTTACATTTGCAAATTTAGAAGAACTGCTGAGTGGAGAAATACCTTATGGAAAACCTGAAGGTTCTCGAGTTTGTAAGCCGAAGCCTGTCAAAACAAAAAAGAAAATTGTTGAGAAGATTTCAAACTTGAAAAAACAGAGGAATTTGAAAAAGAAGATTTGGGAATGTTGTGGAAAGGAATTCACTGATGCTTTACTTTATTGTTATCACCAGGAGTCACACTGAAGTAACACTTCTCAATGTGATTTTTGTTATAAAGAATTCTTTGGAAGGAAAGCATATATCACATGAAATTTCACTAAATGTTGAGTGAAATTAAACTTTTAGATGCATCACCATTTGAAAACTTTTAAAAAGTTACTTTTGGCATTCCTGATTAAGATAGTTAATTTATTTATCATTTGTTAACAGGCTTAATCTTTTTGTACATATGGAACTCAAAAGTTTTTATTTCAATTTTTTTTATAAGGGAATTAATTGCTTTCTGCCATTTTAAAAAAAGAATATTTGAATGTTGAATTTTCAAAACATTTTTTCAAACTTTTGGTTTTTAGCCTCATGTTTTTGACTACTTTTGAAGCAATAGTGATTCAACTTATCTATAAAATGCAATGAACCTCATATGAAATTCTAATTCAAGATTTGTTTTACTGAAAATGTTTTAAAGGAATGCATTGCCAACATACAACCATTGAAAAAAAAACACCTAGCAATATATTTACTGAAACTATTTTTAAAATGCCTATTATTGTACCACTTTTAAATGAGCATAATTAAGCAATTAATTAATTTTCTATGGAATTTATAATATTAATGTCAACATTTTTTCATAAACCTTACTAGTGGAGTCATGTCATTATATTTATTAAACATGTTTGTTTCATAACTCTTCATTCTTTCTTTGATTACATATGTAAATAAGGGTGAAATTGTTCTCTATTATGCTACCACTTATGTAATTGATGTTAACAGATTGTTACACAACAAGATTTACTCATACCATTAATTATATGCTTTATGAAGTAAAGAACATTGCACCTAAAAGAAGGAAATTATATTGATTATGCACATAAAATACCATTATAAAAATTCTTCAATTCATTTGTTTCTGTATTTTTGAACTAATCTTGTAATTCCATTTTTCTTCAATAAATCTTTTTAGTAGTATATATCAGCAAAGAATTTTAACATATAGCATCTAGTCTGGTCAAATCTACTTTTTACACTCTTACAATGCTAAATATAGCAAAACATGACATGACCTATAATTCCTCTAAATAGTATACCTTAATGTAATGATTTTTAAATTAATCAACACTAATATCTAATGGAGAATGTGACAATAATACAACTCGCAAGTGTAAATATAGTTAGAAAATTTCAAGAATCCCCACAACATATTGCTGAATTTAATACAATCTTTTAAATTTTATTAGTGGGTAGAATTTTATTCTAAATGTGAAATAGTACTCCAGCTGGACAACTGAAATCACCAACACTCATTATTAGAACAAAAATTTATGTCCATGTAATTCACCAATAACTTTAAATAATATGCCGCTTTATGTTAATTTATCCAAATGCTAGTAAAATGCAGAGACAATGTGATTTTGATCAAAAAAGTATAACGAAACTATATAAAACCCAAAATTCTTGAATCTATGATAGTCTTTCAAATTTTATAGATTTCATGTTGAGCCTGAAATATGATTTTGTAAGAAGCGAATTATAGCATGGCCTTGATTTGACTGGGTGCTCTGAGATGTATGCTCGCTGACGCTGCTTTATCTTAATTTATCCAAACGTTTTTTAAAATACAACATACAAAACAATTTGGCAGAATAAAAACGAAACCTTTATAAAGAAACTACGGTACTTACGTATTAACGGTACCTTGGCGACAGTTGCGCCAATAAAGAGCACACGCGCTAACCGCAGCTACAGATTTGGCGCCAATCTACACTTAAAATTTTTGTTCCAAATAATAAAATATATATGAGACAATTCATTTAAAATCAAAACGCTTTTAAAATATTTTTATTCCAAATAATAGAGATTGACTTAAATACCGCCAAGTCTGTCGCCAAGGTACCGTTAATACTTAAGTACGAAAACTATTCTAAAACTCCAAATTCTATAAATCATTGCCTGTTACGGTTTAAAAATTCCTTTTAAAATACTAGAAACATTGCTTGTACTTTCTAGCAACCAAAAGAACATAAATAATAAGAGTAAATTTGAAAAAGAAAGAAATAGATGAAACTACAGATCATAACAGTTAAATGATGATTAGAATATATGAAGTACAACTAGTGCTTGAAATAAAAAGGAGAAAGAAAAAATAACCACAGAAAGAAAATGTGGGGTACCCCATAGCTTACAGGGTTACGAGATTTTTCGTAGAAATTTAAATATCGTTGTTGTCTTATAATAAGCTCCTTTTGACATATCAAATATCCAAGAGTAAGATAGAACTCTATATCCAAAAGAACTTGAGTGATTTTATGAAGGGTTATTTGATGATTATTTAGTACTTTTCCCAGGGTTTTATCAGTGCTAAGAAGAAAAACATCTGCATATCATAAGCATTCCATATGATCAGGGATGATCTCGTAAATATCTCTCATGTAGATAGTAAAGAGAAAAGCACTAAGAACACTAATGTAGGCCACGAGTGGAAAACAATTTCATAGATTCAGAGTTTCTCCAATTAACATAAAAATTCCTGTTATTAATGAACCAGTGTCCTTTATGCAGACCTGTAAGATTTTATAAATAAATCCATCTCTCCAAATCGAGTCTTTAACATATAAAACGTCTAATTTATGATAAACAAAAAAAAGTTTTTTTTTTTTTTTTTTTTTTTTTTTTTTTTTGGCATTTTTTTGCTTCAACTATTTTGTAATGTAGGAGGTGATATTGAATACACACAATCTTTGAAAGGAATAAATCCAGAATGATTAGGAGGGAATTTGTTATGAACAGTAAAATGAATTATTCTGTTGAGTACAGTACGTTCAAAGATTTTACTAAGTATTGAAGTCAGGGCTATTGAGCGATATGAGTGAGATAGGGGAACAATCCCAGTTAACCAAATATTATTAAAGATATGAAATATCTATTGAAGGTAGGGACCAGGAAGAACTATAATCAATTTTGCAGGAATATTGTCAATGCCTGGCGAAATATTGGGAGCAGCGTGAATAGCTTCTTTTAGCTCGCTAAAAGTAATAAGTCTATTGTAATGCTGGTTGAAATAATCAGAAAGATTTAATGGAATAAACTGGTGGTCGATGGATTTATTAAACTGAGTAGCTAATATAGTATATTAGCGAGTCTAACAACTAAATTACTTGAATGAAAGATTTTTTTTTTCAATGCAGCAGGCAAATACTTATACAGTTGTCTTCGATGCCTTAAGGCAAGCGACGCGTTACTCACTTAGCACTACCTAGGAGATGCGTGTAGCTTGAAGATAAGCTACAAACGCCAGTGGGCCAAGGCCTTCTGTCAGAACACATTAAATGTCTTCTTTTTACGGGGTAGGGTTGTCAGTCCTACACCCAACGCTCTACAGTCATCTTAGACTGGGAACTACATTTTAAAGTGGATTCCGAGCCACTACAAACATCTACTCGGGACTCGAACCCGAAACCTGTGGTACCGAGCGTTAGACCACCAGCCATCAGGCCCCTGAAAGATCTTATTCTCTAACCAGATTATTGTCCCTCATATGAATTGCTTTAATAATTTTATTATATAATTTTATATTTATTATATATATTGCCATTATAGCCGGTAGAGGAACAAACAGAATATATATGTATGTATGTATATATATCATGATTGGCGCAACAGCCCTAGGTGGGCCAAGGCCGTCTGCCTACTGGCAGAAGACATGAGATGAATTCTTTTTATGGGGTAGGGTTGTCAGTCCTACGCCCAACGCTCTACATTCGTGTTAGACTGGAACCAACGGTTTAAAGAGGATTCCGAACCACTACAAACATCCACGACACCGCCTGGCCCCGAAACCAGTGGTACCGAATGCCAGACCGCTAGCCACTCGTCCTTATATATATATAAATTAACACAATGCAATATAAGATATTCTAAAAATAAACATGTTGAATAAAAAAATTTAAACTTATTCACAAACAATAAATATTGGTTGGCATCTGTAAACTGCACAATAAAATTCACAGCATTAGTGGAATTCCTCTTTGCTTCAACATTTTTAAAGAATTCAAAATCACGGAAAAAAACAAAATTATAACTTAGAAATTTTTTAATAAGAAGGAATCTATTAATGTTTATAAACAGAAATATAAAATTTAAATCAATTTTATTGTTCAATACATTTTGTAAAGGGGCCTGAATGGCCGAGTGGCTAGCGCTCGGTACCACAGGTTTCGGGTTCGTATCCCGGTAGTGCCATGAATGTTTGTAGTTGTTCGGAATCCACTTTAAGCCGTGGGTCCCGGTCTAATAGGATCGTAGAGCGTTGCGGGGGCATTGTTACTCTGCGTCCGTGGCATATCTTCAAGTTACACGCGTCCCCTGGGTAATGCAAAGTGAGTAACATATGTGCAGCGCTTGCCTTAAGGCATCCAAGACCAAGCTGTCTAAGTGTTTGCCAGCTGCATTAGAAAAAAAAACACATCTTGTAAATTCTAATAGTTCTATTACTACTCGTTAAATTTATTTTTCTTCGCATAAGTTGGAATTGAATAAGTTGGTGAAAACAAAACTCATCTTTGCTAAATCTTTATTTTTCTGAAATGTATAAATTGTATGTTGTGCCACTGTTGATAAAAAAAAAAAAAAAAAAAAAAAAATCGTGTTCTATCTACCACTTTTTTCAAACGAAATTGGTGCATATATTGGTGACCATAACAAATTTTATCATCGCACACTTCTGAATAAAGTTGTCTTCTAATTAAAGGAGTTGAAAGCCCGTTTGGGCTAGTAAACTCCAGGTATCTGCAGCATTACAGAACTTTATCTTTAATTAACTTCAATGAATTTTTGAAGAATGCAATCTAAACGCATTTGCATACCGAGAGCGCCATCTATTAAGAGGAATCAATGGTAAAAAATAATTTGGAATAAGTAGGAAATTTGATATTTATGTTGGATATGTAGCGGTAAATTTATCTACAATAATTATTTTAAATAAATGTTATAATCTTAAATGAATTTAAAATTTTATTTGTATTTGACATTTGTAAACAATTTACCAACATTCATTGCTTTTCAAAATATTCTAAAAATTACTGAATTTTTCTTCCCAACGAATACTTATCCTACTTTCTTCTTATCCATGTATCCCATTTATGATACTTTGCAACAATTATGTTTCTTATAACAATTATGTCTCTTCTTTTGTGACTAGAATGATAGAAACTTTCTTTTACGTAAGCTTGCACTGTTATTAACTCTTATCCCAAAGAACATAAGCAATTTTTTTTATATTTAAAAATAATAAACTTATCAAAAATATGATTTACTAAACAATATTTATTGACCAATATATTTATTTATATTTTATCTATTTCACATTGTCTTTTATGAATACAATATAGCTTTTTTATGTTATGCTAGAGCTTTCTCTCTTTTCAAAGATTAATAGATCTAAATTTGGAAATAAAAATAGAACACCCAAAACGATTTACTTTAGTGTAAATTTGAAAATGAGCATTTACACATATAATTTGAAATACTTAATTGTTTGACATTTAATTTTCTTTATTTCAACTCATATACTTTTCGATATTTTTAAATTTTAATAAATCAGTTATTAAGAATGGGTTAAAAAAGCTCCAGAGCATATTAATTCAAAACTTATTTTTATAACTATCGAATGAGTTGTTAATTTGGCAGCTCATTCATTTTCTGACTTTCTTTTCTTTTTTATTTTTCTCTTCATTTTCGATTTCTCTTAAAATGTTATATTTTTTTCTTTTTCCGTATATTCGTATATGCTCCTATTTTTATTTTTATTAAACAAATTTAATAGCATTGCAATTCAATGGGCATGTACCAAAGACACTGTTTTCGATAGTACATGACAGTAAGCTTATGGTTACTACGCAGCCAAAACGTTCCTTCCCCTTCAATTGAACTCATTCTTGTAACAGAGAACACACACATTCCCGTCCACATGAGAACAAATCCCATTCGCAAACTCATTTAAAAACGGTTCGAAAGACCCTTACCGGCAAATCAAGTATTTCGACGTCGCTCAGTGCAAGAGACTGTTTTGTCCGCACATCAAAGGAATCCCATTTGCAACTAGCTGTGAGTAGCAGCCTGAGGTAACGTGCAGGGCCGGATTTTCCTATAGGCTAACTAGGCCTCAAGATCAAGAGGGGCCTACATTCAAATTGTGAGCAAAATTAGAATTACACTATTCAAAAAACAGTAAACACTAAAACACTGTATCGAAAATAAGGAGTAATTCTACACATATGACTAATAAACAAACATAAAAATGTATTGATTAAGATCAACGCGTTTGGTTCAATTGGTCTGTTCGTTTGCATATACTAGAGTGCACCAAAGTATAAGTTCATACGTTCACTGAATTGCCTATTGACGTGCCTTATGCTACTAAGATCTGGTTTGTTCTTGCATAAATAAAACGCAGATTGGTGTAGAAAAGTTTGGAACTCCCAATAAAGGTAATTACTTTGGTATTCTAGAACTAGTAGCAAAATTCGATCCATTTTTATCAAAATAAGGAGAATCAAAATCATCTGAATAAAAAATAAGGAGAAATTATACACATAGGAATAATAAACAAACATAATAAGTAATTTACAAACTTAAAAATGGGAGGGGAAAGGGCCTCATAAGTGGAATAGCCTAGGGCCTATTTTCATCTAAATCCGGCCATGATAACGTAGCTTATTTCTTGCGGTCACACGGAGTCCTTCGGTGCTAGATTATCTGGGGATGACCCGACTAGACTCTAGGTCAGGGATGAGCTAACTACGGCCCGCGGGCCAACTCTGGCCGACCGGAACATTCTATCCGGCCCAGGGATAGAATTTTAATTTGCCGGTCCGAGGCAAATTGAAAGAAATTTTAATTTAATTTAATTTTTACCATGCCTTTCAACGTAAATTGTGAATCAGATTTGCAGATTGTGAAATTATGAGGTCAGATTTGCAGGTTGAATTAATTGAGTTATAATCTAATTATCATCTCAAGCAGTTGTTTCTAAATATGCCAAAGTTGGAGTTTTACAAATCGTTATCGAAAGTAAGTTTAACAAATTTAATATCTCACGCCCAGAAAATCAGTGCTATGTTTGCTTCATCTTATATATGTGAACAAGTGTTTTGAACTATGAACCTTAGAAAGAATCAATTCAGACAGATGAGCATTTAGCCTCGTTTCTTAGAATCAGTACATCTCACTTCGAACCTCGATATAAGGAACTTTTAAAAATGAAATCGCAATTTCATTCATCTTATTAACATATTTAAATTGTAATGCTTGTATATTGTTTTTAAAATTTTAGAAAAAATTATCTTGGCTCGGCAAACTTCCTTTTTTTTTGTTCGATTTTTGGCCCACAATCGAAAAAGTTTGTCTGTCCTTACTCCAGATGTTAGTAGCTCCCGTAAAAGACCCCATGCCATTTACGGTACGGAGTTTGAATCCTTCCCTCGGTTCAAAAGAGTTAGATGAAATTACAATGATCAAAATGGTTGAATTGGTAATTCGAGGCGCTCTTTGGCTATTAAAAATTCTAATTTTTTTTAATTAACTGCTTAATGATGTGCACTTTTATGTTTATAAATGCTGGCTACCTTTTGTATATAACTCTCATGTACATAAATGTAAATATTTTATTATCTAATCATTTTATTTTATTTCAGTTATTATTTCGATCTTTATTTATAAGTGCTTTTAATTTTAATGTTTTAAATTTTCATTTTTATGGAAATTATTATGTATCCCTCACATTCCACAAATGCTCTATCTACCATAATTCAAGAGAATTACGCAAGATCGAACTTTCAATTGGATTTTATTTGATTGGATTGGAGTTCTCATCGCGCCATCTAGCGTTCTATTCCTCGTTCATTACGGCCACACCATCTACCTTTCATCTGAAGGTGGATTTTTAATTTATTTATTTTTATACGTATATATCCGTTTTTCCAAAAGGGGAGAGGTATTTTTTGTAATAAATTATTTATTTTTCTACTATTTATCTCATGCCGTGCAAAGAAAAATAAGAGTGATTTCTTTAGATGAATTAGAAGGAGGAGCTATCGCCCATTGGCTCACTCTTCTGCTCCAACTTGTTCAGTAACGATGTCGCGTTTTTAATTTTTTGGATAAGAGATTCGGACACCTAATTGTACCTGCCTCATTTAATTTAAGTTTATTATTTTTATTATTTTAGTTTAATTCTCTTTATTCATTTTTTTATAAAAACCTCACTATTTTTACCTATCTTTATAGAAAATTAACGCATAAATGTAATTTCAAAAAATTTCATTATGTAGAGATTTTAGGGGTATATTTACCCCACAGGTACTCCGTAACAGATACGTCCATATCCGTATCCGTCGTTTTGCACACGGAGCATTACAGAGAGGGTATATCGAAGTTCCTGCTCTAAATTTTAAGGAAGAAGGGGGGAATTTCAGAGTAACGGAAGGGTTATATCAGAGAGGATCGTCTCGGGTGAACTTTCCTTTCAAATTTTAGATATTTTCAAAGAAAATTTAAATAACTCACCATAAGACAAGTTCTACGTTAAAAAATTAAAGTAAAAACAAATAATTGCAGGAAAGTTTAATAAACGTTGTTGGAATTTGCAAACTTTACAACACGACGCTGGGTGGCGCTGCTGGTGTTATAAAAACCCTAGCAGCGCCACCCAACTGTTGTAAATTTTAACTGTATGTAAATAAATGAAAGTTCAATAAATATCTGAATTGATTGATAAATATTTCTCGGACCAGAAAACTGCGACTAATGAAACAAATTGAACTACCGAACGAAAGAAACCAAGATAGTCGTAGTAACAAATGGTGCTTCGGCGGAAAATAAAAAGGATTGATGTTTACAAGAACAGAAAAGTATTCCTTTTAAATTTGATTGATTAGAAAAATTCTAAACACAAATTAACACGAACTAAAAGAATTAAAGTTAAACGAAGAATGCTTCGCAGCTCAGTAACCAAATTAATCAGACGTACCGTTGAAGAATTGGTTAGGGATGATAAAAATCTTGATATATTAAATGATAATTTAACTGTTCTTTTAGAGCGTAAGGAAACATTAGAAGGTTTAAATAAATCTATTGAATGTCTAATAAATGATGTTGATAATGAGCTAGAAAAAGAAATCGAAGGTTATTTTGAATATACTGAATTTATAGTGCTTTGTAAATTACGAGTAAATAGATAATTAGGGAACTTAAATAAACTTCAAAAGTTGTCTAGTTCGAATCTGTATAATGTTATTACTGAATCAGAAAGAAATTTAAAATTGTGATATTGCTATCTTAGTCACAGAACGATTCAATGATTATCAAAACATTTGTTCAAAATAGAGTGGCTACAATTCAAGAGCTTTCATTTATTCAGCAATGGCATCACATTTCCTCAGCAGAATATACCGGAGACATCTTATCTTGAGATGCAGATGCAGAATTACTGTCGAATCAATTTGTGGTAGAACGTGCAGACTTTCTTACTCGTAATGATTGTCCTGCTCGAGTGATTAATATTTCAGGAGAATGGGAGGCATTCAATCCAGAACTTAAAAACTCGTGTAAAGAATTTGCAGATAAATTTTCTGCGTTTAAAGTAATACTAAATAATTGTGTGCACAAACTAATTAAGCAATAATGGTTAATTAATCATGAAAATTAAAATAGTGAGGGTTTTCTAGTTGTACAGTTACATAGCGTCATAAAAAAAAAACTTCTTTGCGTAATATTTTAGAAAAAAAAATAACATTGCTATCCAGTTTTTTAAATTCTATCAATGAATTAATACGTTTGTGTACGAAAGATTTAGGTATACATTATGTTGACTCCTTTAAATCTTAATCAATAAACGAAATTTCAAAAGACAAAGATGTATCTGCATACTTATAGAAAAGAGATACTGCTGTGTCGCCACAAGTACAGAATAGAAGCCCATTATGTGATAATTGTCGACGAATCACTTTAATCGTTCATAAGTTTAAAAACCTAACAACAAGTTTTACTAGGCCATAAATAAAATATTAACATTCAAGAATTTGTATATTTTTTAAATATAAATTATTACGCAGAACCTTTAAATTAAAAGCAAATGTTCCCATTATCTAAAAATATGATGTTGCAAAATGTGCTTCAAGAGTTATTATATTTTTACCTTCGTTTCCAGGTTCATGAGGTAATAGATGGTATATACAATTTTATAAAAAATAAATTTACACGGAAATTGGTAGTAGTTCGGTTCTGTTTGAACCTTAAGAGTAAATAATATTATTGCTTTTTATTAAGTTTGTCTTTATGTAAGGTCAGTGTGTAAATTTCTTGTGCAATCTCACCGTCGTAATATAATTATCCTACACTGCTATTTGGTATAGACTGGCCTAGAAAAAGAAAATTTCCAAGCTCTTAAAATATAAGACGTACTACTTAAAATGTTGCATCGATAAAAATATAAATCGGGGTAAGTACACGGAGTTCCTTGGTCGCGCAGCGACCACACCTCCAACCTGGTAAATGGGATTACGTAACGTGAGGTCTTGCCCTTTGCCAGTTATAAAAAATATAGAAAATTTAATAAGAAAAACAATAATATCAATTAAGTTACTAAAAGCAACAAATAAAATTTAAAAAAGAAACAAAAAAGAATTTAACAAAAAAAAGAAATAAAAAAAGAGGATTATATATATGCACTATCAGATTTTATTTAAAGTGGTAGATTTTGTTCTTATTTCTCATTTTTTTAAAAAATCTAAATATTTATGTGGCCCTTTTATTTAAAATCAAAGTTACGAAAATAATGTAGCAAGGTGTGTGTTGCAGCATAAATATAAATGGTGATTAACAGCAAGATGGAAATGTAAATGGCGCCAGAGAAATTATGATTTCCTAGTCTGCGTGGGCGTGAGGTTGGTTAAACAAGCTGCATATGTAAGAAGGAGTTACTGAGTTTTTGTTTTCGAATAAAAGAATTGTATCTTTTACTGAGATTGTTTGTGTTTTGGTATTTGGAGACCACAAAATTTTACATGGTACCCACGATGCCGGAAAAATCAGCTGATTGTGTGACTTATTATTTCTTGGTGTGTGAATAAGATTGATTTTGTGATTTATTATATCTTCGCGTGTGAACACGAATGACGATGTTGTAATTTCGTTTTGGAGAGATGATTTCCGTAGATAACTAGGATTTCAGAGTGGATGTTAGAATTGTGAGCTCAGTGATTGAGGTAAGAGCAATTTTCTTGGACAAATGCATTCTAATTTTCATTTGAATATGTCGGCCATCGCTAATCTAAAAAAAGGGACGAGTTAAAACTCGTGCTCAAGAATTAAGTTTAATAGTTCCGGATGCCGCTAAAATTGTACATTTAAGAAATATAATTGAGAAAAGTTATTATTTTATAAACGATATTGAATTGGTTAAAAATGTAGCAATTGGGTAAAAGAAAATTAAATTGAAAAGATATGAATGCGAGGCATGTGTTAGAGAAAATTAAGCTTGAGCAATTAGAAAAAGAGTTAGAGTTAACTAATATTCAAAAAAAGTAATTTCAAAACAAATGAAGTTTCAAAAGAAAATTTAGATATGAATTGTATAAAAAGCTTTATTAAAAAGTATTAATACTTTATCTGTTTCTGTACCAGCAAGATTATGTCTGGTCGAGTAATTCTAATTTCATTATAATGTGAGGCATTCAACTCAGAACTTAAAAACCTTTGTACATATTTTGAAGATAAATTGCATGTGTTTAAAATAATACTAAATATGTTTGTGCACAAACAAATTTGCAGTAATCTTTAATTAATCTTAATTGATTGATTGATCGGTAATTTGTCTCTTTCTTTCATGTTCAAATATACTTCTTTTATTGTTATTCTTTTGGTTACCAGGGAGTGTCGACAACGTTTATGGTATTTCAGAGAGAAATTTGGACTCCTGGAATGTTTAGTTTTTCGCTGCTTTTTGGAATTTTAAAATTTGGATTTTTTTTTTTTCTCCGAGAAGATTTCATTTCCACTTTTCAAATTTGTTGGGATGACGATTTGTATTTCGTGGAGCTCCTTGGCTGCGAAGCAGCCGTTAGCTCCGGTCTGGTAATAGTCCTTTGAAGAATGAAGAACACATTGCTGAGTAGAAAATGGTAAGACTAAATGGAGAGCTTGCGCAATAAAAAATAATAATAAAATAATTAAATAAATAGAAAAAAAAATGAAAGAGAGGAGGTTTTTTTTTAAAAAATATTTTTTTATTTTTTATTTTTTATTTTATTTATTTATTTTTTTTTGTATTGTCATTAAAATTATTAATAGGGAAGAAACAAACAAAAGCGGAAAGAAAAGGGAAACATAAATTTGTTGGGAAGAAAAACATTTGGATAAATTGAGATAAAGCAGCGTCAGCGAGCATACATCTCAAAGCAACAAGTCTGGCAACTGGCGTACAGTTTAAGTACAGTCAAGTTCTGATTAATGGTGTTTTAAAAAAGAAAAGTGTTTTAGTTGTGAAGTCCTACTGTATAATAACAAATATTAATTAGGTAATTTTATTTGGGATATTTCTTCTTTAATTCACAATTTTATTAAAATGGGAATTAAATTTTTCATGTATTACAAAATGTTTTCTTGTACTATATGTAAAATCTTAAACAAATTTTGTATCATTAAAACATTTACATGAAATAGAATGCAATACCATAGTAAAATATGAATATATGTTAACGTTAAAACATCTGTACCTACAAATCTAGAAATACAAATGAAACTTATTTAAAAATAATTTTTTTTTTTTTTTTAATTTGTCATTCAAGATTTCAAAATTTTAGGGAGCAACGTAATTTAATTAATTATAAAACATCATCTATTTTTATATCTATCATTTATACATGAAAAAAGATTGTAAATGTCATTCATAACAAGTACAATTTTTCTGTTTTTTATCTGTAAAAAATTAGATTTTTTTAAATAAACAATGTTACAATTAGACTTGTTCCTTCATTGTAATTTTGGATTTTTCACATCTGGAATAAAAATACTTACCTACTTTGACTCAAACAACAAATATTTTAATTGAAAATTCAAAATATTGTATTGATAAATTAAAGTTTAAATCTTCTGTTTCTAGTTAAAATTATAATTGCTTTTGAGGGCTGTTTTGTTAAGCATAGAACAGTGGTTTCAATTTTAATATCAGATTACAAATTTATGATGTGGAAAGTTAAATTAAAACTTTCTGCCATTAACTTACATTTTAATAAATTTGGATTAACAGTTTTTGAAAATATTAATACAGAGTATTTTGAATTTGAAGTTAAATTCATAGATTCTTTTCAGTTTTATTATTTTAATTAAGTCTCTTCTACAGATGTTTTAATAAAGTTCAGCCTCTTTTATCTACATTACTATATTTATCTAGATACTGTGCTCAAACAACAGTAAAGAAACTAAATGCCTATTCATGCTCAAAATTATTACTTTTGAATAAATCTTTGGAACTCAATAGCAGCTATCAATTTTTTTCAAAATATTAGTAGAGGTAGTTTATTATGTCAGATGTAATTAATATAATGATTTACACTTATTTGACTGTAGAACTTATTTTAATACAATTAATTCGAATAGCAGCAGTCGTATTATTTAATAGTTATGGTAAATTAAAAAAAAAAAAAATGCTAAAAGTTTAAAAAGACAAAAAACTTAAACTCTAACTGATATCTATCTATATTTATATCTCTTTCTCTCTTCATATATACTATTATTATTGCTACTAAATCTAAAGATTGGATCTTAACAAATGTGTTTGTTATAATAACCTTTTTTACTTGTTTTTTGTGTTTATTCTTTACTTTTTTCTGAATTTGTAATACAAATTTATTAATTATTTAAAAAAAAAAAAAAATTTTAAATAAGCAAATTTTTTAAAAGTAAAAAACAATTATAATGAAATAATTATATAAATTTGCATAAATTTTATTAAAAATTATAAGAATAAAATTATAATTGCAATATACTATATGCTTAAAAAAAAGCTTATAAAAAAAGCTTATTTTCTCTCAGTGAGAATAAATTTATAAATAAAAGAACAAAAAAATAAATTTAAACAAAAAATTTTAATTTTTAGATTGAAATATTTATCAATAAATATTGAAATTTTTTTTTTTATTGTTCTAAAGAAATAGAAAGTGTTATCTAAAAGTTTCTCAAATCTTCCTATTATAACTTTATCATTGAAGTCTTTTAAAAAATTAAATTAATTAGTTAATAATTTAAATGTGGATAATTTCATTATTAATTAAAATATAAAAATTTCTAGATGGAAAAAACTAATATTATTTTAAAACTAATTAATATTTTTTTTAAAATTAAAATCAATTTAATTGTTATAAATCATCAGTCTGTTAATCGCTTTTAAATGCTTTAAACTAATATGTACAATGTCATAAACCAGCAGCCAAATCTTGTATCTAGGAAGTGTTCGCTGTATATATTGGCTTTGCTGATCGGCTTTTACCTTGAATTATTATTTTAATAATGTCACCTTTACTTCTTAAGAGATTATCTGTTTAATATTTCCAGAATAAAATTTCTTAAGTGTAATGATATTCAAATATGAATTTCCTTGTATTTTTCATTTCATTTGTTTCCTAGTAACGCTGAGCATAATTTGGATAGATTTTAATCATGTCAAGTAGCAATTTTATGCAGTTTTCATTCATAAGTGAACAATTTCTTCATTATTTTTTTTTCCATCTTTAAGAATGATTTATTTTGTGTCGTGTTTATATTGCCAAAGAATTATTATGATATCTGCTTGTATATTATGTACATATAATCTTATTCACAAATATTACTAATCAAGTCATGTAAAGTTAACATTGATCAAAGTAAGAAGAAATGCCTATATCCAGTTTATATTCTAATAAAGTTTGTTCTTGTAAGCAAAATGCATTTTAGAAAGGAAAAAATTTCAAATGCTATTATTATTATTATTTATAATAGAATGCAATTATTTTATTTTGAAAATATGCAAATGTAGCTATTCTATTTCATTTTCTGCATGCAAACCTCAATTTCAAATTCTCTTGCTTGTGTTTTTTTGTCAGAAATAGAAATTGATTAAAAGAAAAACATCTGTAACATTTGGTTCTTCTTTCTTTTTTATTAGAGTGTAAGATACATTTAGATCTTTATAATTTTGATTAAATTAATTACAAAAATTATTGTGTTTAATATCTTTGATCAACAATAATATTAGTGTTTGCAAATAAGTTTTTGAGATTTCAAATCTGTAAGGTTAATTTAAAAATTAATTTTAAATTGAAATATTTATATAGTTATCTAATATATTAATCTCAAGGCATATTTCTATCAATTTGATGCAAATTCCCTGCATTTTGAAAATAATATTGAATAGTAAATATTTCGTTCTACACAATTGTCTAACAATTTGCAGGATTTTTTTCTATTTCTTATTACTTTTTTTATGGATTCTTAATTTTTTGAAAGGAAAATAAGATTTAGTAAAAGCTCTTTTAGTTCCTTGTTGGAATGCATGATTAATAGTCAGATATTGTGTATTGTAAATTAATCTCTTAAATAGATGCGTTGTACTAGTCTTAAAGCTGTAGTGTATACATGTTACAATAGGATTCGTATAGGTTTGTTCTGAATATAGTAGATGAGCTACAAGGATTTTTCTTATGTCTTCTGCAATTCAGACAAATAGCTTATTAGACACATGAGCAATTTCCTTTTATTAGGTGGAATTTTATAAACAGAGTTAGAGAGAATCTACAAAAAAAATTAACACGTATTATAAAAGATTGAAGTAAAGAGAAAATATTACAAATTGTCTGCTAATTTTTGCTAAAGGCTTAGGAAAATTATAGTTAATATTATGCATGGGAATCATGCTATTTTAATGTATTACTTTTAAATTTATCAAGAGTATTTAACTGTTATAAAAAAAATAAAGCAAATGTTATTGATGGATAACTATTTTTTATTCCTTTTTCTTTTTTATATATTAACTTTTTATATATTTTCTGTTATGTACCACGAATTTCCAATATTTGCCCATTACATTTCAGTTTTCTGAACAATGTCAACCTTCAGGGTCATCTATCACTTCAAACCAACCTTTGGTCAAGGTCATAAAAATAATGAGTATAAAGAATTTGATGACTGTCCAAGACATAGACACTCCTGCAAGAACAGAATGGAGTCTCAATTAAGATCGAAATACAAGCCATTTTATTATCACTCAAACCACCTTTTGTAAGGAAAAAGTTCATCCTTCTAATACAGATTTAGATAGCTTTCTTGCTGCTGAATGTAATGCCATACCTGGCTTAGTAAATCTTGAAAGTAACTTTCAACTTAGCAAAGAGTCAAAGGATTTAAAAAATGAGAAATCTCTTTCAAAGCCTATAATAAAAGTTGCACCTATGAATGATGATTCTTGTGGTTAAATCCTTATATCTGTTCCTCTAAATGTGATCTTCAAGGCCTTCCAAGTGCCTCCAATTTGTATTTTACACCTGCAAATTTAGAAGAACCGCTGAGTGGAGAAAAACCTTATGGAAAACCTGAAGGTTCTAGAGTTTGTAAACCGAAGCCTGTCAAGACAAACAAGAAAATTGTTGAAGATTTCAAAGTTGAAAAAACAGAGGAATTTGAAACAGAAGATTTGGAAATGTTGTGGAAAGGAATTCACTGATGCTTTACTTTATTGTTATCACCAGGAGTCACACTGAAGTAATACTTCTCAGTGTGATATTTGTTATAAAGAATTCTTTGGAAGTAGAGCGTACATCACAGGAAATGTCACTAAATGTTGAGTGAAATTAAACTTTTAGATGCATCACCATTTGAAAACTTTTAAAAAGTAACTTTTGGCATTCCTGTTTAAGATAGTTAATTTATTTATCATTTGTTAACAGACTATTAATCTTTTTTTACATATGGAACTCAAAAATTTTTATTTCAATTATTTTTTTTATAAGGGAATTAATTGTTTTCTGTCATTTTAAAAAAAAAAGAATATTTGAATGTTGAATTTTCAAAAAGATTTTTTCAAACTCTTGGTTTTTAGCCTCATGTTTTTGACTACTTTTGAAGCAATAGTGATTCAACTTATCTATAAAATGCAATGAACCTCATATGAAATTCTAATTGAAGATTTGTTTTACTGAAAATGTTTTAAAGGAATGTGTTGCCAACATACAACCATCGTAAAAAAAACACCTGGCAATATATTTACTGAAGCTATTTTTAAAATGCCTATTATTGTACCACTTTTAAATGAACATAATTAAGCAATTAATTAATTTTCTATGGAATTTATAATATTAATGTCAACATTTTTTCATAAACCTTAGTAGTGGAGTCATGTCATTATATTTATTAAACATGTTTGTTTCATAACTCTTCATTCTTTCTTTGATTACATATGTAAATAAGGGTGAAATTGTCCCCCATTATGCTACCACTTGTGTAATTGATTTTAACAGATTGTTACACAAGAAGATTTACTCATACCACTAATTATATTCTTTGTGAAGTAAAGAACATTGCACCTAAAAGAAGGAAATTATATTGATTATGCACATAAAATACCATTATAAAAATTCTTCAATTCATTTGTTTCTGTATTTTTGAACTAATCTTGTAATTCCATTTTTCTTCAATAAATCTTTTTAGTAGTATATATCAGCAAAGAATTTTAACCTATAGCATCTAGTCTGGTCAAATCTACTTTTTACACTCTTACAATGCTAAATATAGCAAAACATGACATGACCTATAATTCTCTAAATAGTATACCTTAATGTAATGATTTTTAAATTAATCAACACTAATATCTAATGGAGAATGTGACAATAATACAACTCTCAAGTATAAATATAGTTAGAAAATTTCAAGAATCCCCACAACATATTGCTGAATTTAATACAATCTTTTAAATTATTATTAGTGGGTAGAATTTTATTCTAAATGTGAAATAGTACTCCAGCTGGACAACTGAAATCACCAACACTCATTATTAGAACAAAAATTTATGTTCATGTAATTCACCAATAACTTTAAATAATATGCCGCTTTATGTTAATTTATCCAAATGCTAGTAAAATACAGAGACAATGTGATTTTGATCAAAAAAGTATAACGAAACTATATAAAACCCAAAATTCATGAATCTATGATAGTCTTTCAAATTTTATACACTTCATGTTGAGCCTGAAATATGATTTCGGAAGAAGTGAATTATAGCATGGCTTTGATTTGACTGGGTGCCCTGAGATGTATGCTCGGTGACGCTGCTTTATCTCAATTTATCCAAACGTTTTTTTAAAATCCAACATACAAAACAATTTGGCAGAATAAATACGAAACCTTTATAAAGAAACTACGGTACTCACGTATTAACGGTATCTTGGCGACAGTTGCGCCAACCGCAGCTACAGATTTGGCGCCAATCTACACTTAAAATTTTTGTTCCAAATAATAAAATATATATGAAACACTTCATTTAAAATCAAAACGCTTTTAAAATATTTTTATTCCAAATAATAAAGATTGGCGACACTTGAAAACTGCCAAGTCTGTCGCCAAGGTACCGTTAATACGTAAGTACCGAAACTACTCTAAAACTCCAAATTCTATAAATCATTGCCTGCAACGGTTTAAAAATTCCTTTTAAAATACTAGAAACATTGCTTGTACATTCTAGCAACCAAAAGAACATAAATAAGAAGAGTAAATTTGAAAAAGAAAGAAATAGATGAAACTACAAATCAAATAGATCATAACAGTTAAACGATGATTAGAATATATGAAGTACAACTAGTGCTTGAAATAAAAAGGGAAAAAGAAAAAATAACCACAGAAAAAAAATGTGGGGTACCCCATAGCTTACAGGGTTGCGACTGGCGTACCGATTACGGAGTACCAACAGGGGAAATACCCTTAAACATCCTCATCTTAATTAATAAATATGCTTTAAATTTTAATTGGTTGCTTAATTAGGTTAGTGGAAATACAAGATAAAGTTTCTAAAAATTCAAGTTAAATGGTACGAAAAAAAGAAAAAAAAAAGATAAAAATACTAATAAAAATAAAAGTAAGGTACAACATAAAAGAAATTAAAATTAATTTTTAAGTTCAGTACAATTAGAGACCAGTTGTCGATGCCAAAATAATGAAAAAGTAAACAGAGTTATTATGAACTCATATAACCTAGTAAACAGGGATTATGCTGAACGGTGAGAGCTGTAGATTGATCTGCAAAGTAAATAGTTAGTCCACACAAAAAAAAAGGCCAATATCAGGACCGTATTTTTATAATTTTTATTTTTATTTTATTGGTTTTATTCCATCCTTTTATTTTCCTGACAAAATAAAAGGGTAAAAAAGCGTACAATAAAAACCTAACTGTTCACTAGCCGTTAAGAAAGGACTAAGGTGCACAACGTAGCAAAGATATAAAAATTGTGCCGAGTGCCGGATTCGAAACCTCGACCATACGGTTGGGAGTCCGTCACCTTACCTCTGCGCCTAATTCGTTTTGTTTACTAATAGAGCCGCGAAACTTGTAAAGCCAATCGACTCCTCAGATACACAGTGAGTCAACTGGTCTCAGTAGACGTAAAATTACAACATTAAATCCACTCCGTTACCTGAACTCGCGATCGCTTGTTCAGGATAACAGCCATGATGTCTCTTAACTCTAGGGAAACAATCATAGGAGACGTCATAAACAGCCCTTGGGCGTTTCTGCGAACTTTTCACCCCAGGGTGATAGGTAGGCAAGCGACGGATTAACTCATTGCTAATCTGAGGACATTTTTCAAGAAAATTCTTTGAAATTTTGATTAGATAATTTGGAATAGGCTCGACGTCTAGATCTCTATACGAGACGGGGTTACGAGATTTTTCGTAGGAATTTAAATATCGTTGTTGTCTTATAATAAGCTCCTTTTGACATATCAAATATCCAAGAGTAAGATAGAACTCTATATCTAAAAGAACTTTGCAGTTTATTTCGTGCTGTTACGTATTTTATGCATTGAAATAAAATATTTTCAACCGTTTCCGGAATTTTGAAGATCGCCGTAATGGAGATGAAGTCAGGCCAAATCTATGGAGTTTAGAATTGCTAGGATATGCCTTTATTGGAAATCTGGAGATAAGAATGTCTTCTTTTCGATGATTAGGAAAAATTCTGCTAGGAGATTTAATACTATTCAAATCAATGAATTTCTGACTGTATTTGCCGCCCATCCACTGCTCTGTTGCTTTTAGTTGTGCTTTTTTTGTTGAAATATGAGAACTTTCGGTGATATATAACGAAATATTATTGTAACTGCTGCAGATTTCGCGAAAGAATCTGCTTGTTCATTTTCTGTAATACCAACATGTCCTGGGGACGAGATGAATTCAATAGGTAAAATGCTATTACAAATATCTTGGAAGTGCTTAATGATTTGATGAGGTAACTGTTTTGTTTGAAAAGGTAAACCATTGAGATAAAATGAGACTTTATAGTTCAAACTAACAGGAGAAAAATTGGAAATTAAATTAGAAGGTTGAATGTTTAAATTGTCCAATAGATTTGCAAGAAAACATTGAAGGGAAATGGGATGTCACAACCATGTGGTTATATTTCCCGAGGGAAGATGAGTGGAGAAGAGGAATTAAAACAAATATGCTTGAGAAAAAAACTCCCTGCCAGCATATAAAGCATCTGAAACAAAAAAAGTTGAGCGGCTTCTTTTAGTAAAATACTTATCGGTGTCCACTTTGGAAGACCTGTTGCGAAACGTAAAGCCAGATGATAAAAAGTGTTTAGTGTTTGAAAATCACTATGGCTGGAAGAGATAAAGATAGGAGCTCGATATTCCAGTAAACTACGAATTGTGGTATTTGTTATTGGAATTAAATGTCAGGACCGACAACCCCACGAATCAGCAGCAATTGCTTTAAGAGCATTCAACTTTTTAATTACTTTCCTTTTAAGATACTGGAAATTTGTTTGTGAGAGAGCATTTAAGAGAAGATGATGCCTAAAATACGTGTATGTTGTTTCCAAGGGATTCCTTTCGCCAGAGGACATGAGATGCCTTCTTTTTACGGGGTAGTGTTGTCAGTCCTACTCCCAACGCTCTACAGTCATGTTAGATTTTCACCCAGATCATTCCCAAATTGTAAAGGGGTAACTCAGCTCTAGGCACAGTGATGTGGTGTGGTGTAGTAGTAGTGTTAGACTGGAACCAACTGTTTAAAGGGGATTCCAAACCATTACAAACATCCACGACACCGCCGGGACCCGAAACCTGTGGTACCGAATGCCAGACAACTAGCCACTCGGCCTTATATATATATAAATTAACACAATGCAATATAAGACATTCTAAAAATAAACATGTTGAATAAAAAAATTTAAACTTATTCACAAACAATAAATATTGGTTGACATCTGTAAACTGCACAATAAAATTCACAGCATTTCTGAGTGGAATTCCTCTTCTTTGGCTTCAATTGCTTCAACATTTTTAAAGAATTAAAACAAATCGCGGATAAAACAAAATTATAACTTAGAAATTTTTTAATGCGAATGAATCTATTAATGTTTATAAATTGAAATGTAAAATTTAAATCAATTTTATTGTTCAAAACATCTTGTAAAAGGGCCTGAATGGCCGAGTGGCTAGCGCTCGGTACCACAGGTTTCGGGTTCGAGTCCCGGCTGTGCCATGGATGTTTGTAGTTGATCGGAATCCACTTTAAACCGTAGGTCCCGGTCTAATAGGACCGTAGAGCGTTGCGGGGCATTGTTACTCCGCGTCCGTGGCTTATCTTCAAGTTACACGCGCACCCTGGGTAATGCAAAGTGAGTAACATCTGTGCAGCGCTTGCCTTAAGGCATACAAGACCAAGCTGTCTAAGTGTTTGCCAGCTGCATTAGAAAAAAAAACACATCTTGTAAATTCTAATAGTTCTATTACTACTCGTTAAATTTATTTTTCTTCGCATAAGTTGGAATTGAATAAGTTGGTGAAAACAAAACTCATCTTTGCTAAATCTTTATTTTTCTGAAATGTATAAATTGTATGTTGTGCCACTGTTGATAAAAAAAAAAAAAAAAAAAAAAAAAAAAAAAATCGTGTTCTATCTACCACTTTTTTCAAACGAAATTGGTGCATATATTGGTGACCATAACAAATTTTATCATCGCACACTTCTGAATAAAGTTGTCTTCTAATTAAAGGAGTTGAAAGCCCGTTTGGGCTAGTAAACTCCAGGTATCTGCAGCATTACAGAACTTTATCTTTAATTAACTTCAATAAATTTTTGAAGAAAGCAATCTAAACGCATTTGCATACCGAGAGCGCCATCTATTAAGAGGAATCAATGGTAAAAAATAATTTGGAATAAGTAGGAAATTTGATATTTATGTTGGATATATAGCGGTAAATTTATCTACAATAATTATTTTAAATAAATGTTATAATCTTAAATGAATTTAAAATTTTGTTTGTATTTGACATTTGTAAACAATTTACCAACATTCATTGCTTTTCAAAATATTCCAAAAATTACTGCATTGAAATTATATATTCCTACGAAATTTATGCTACCAAAATAAATTTATATATGTTGAATGATGCAGTGGAATTAAAACAAATAAAATAGATAATTAAAATGCATTGGCTTTGAATTATAAATTAATTCCTAAGTAACATTTACTTTAACCTTTTAAACCTTTAACCATTTACTTTAAACTTTAATTATAATTTGTGTGTCTTTATAGTTAATATTTAAAAAGAATTGCAAGCTTTTAAAATTCCATATTTTTACATGGTGATGCAGTTTACAGAACAATATATTTATGCATCATTTACAATCTTTTTTAAATCATTATACTTTTTCATCCTAGTTTTTATTCATATTTCCTTCATATATATTAAACTGATTATTATCAAATTATGATCTTTAATGGAGTATGACAATTTATTAACTATCTTGATAACTAACTGATTGTGTAATGATTTAAAAAAATATTTCATTACCTCACATGCTGTTGAAATTTTCATATTTTTATACTGGAATTCAATTTCTTGTACTCATTTATTTTATATTATATACAAATTGTTAAGTAACAATATTCGAGAAATTTTATAAAGAAATGTATGAAATATAATTTATTTAAAAGTTTATTCAGAAAGATGCTACTACACAAAATTTATATATCAGTGATTTTTTTCAATGTTTGTTTCTATTATATTTACAAATACTGAGATCTGTATTTTGTTACTATAATGAATATTTTTTCATGTCAAAATTTTTATTTTTCAATACTAAAAAATTGTCGAGGAAGAAAAAAACATATGAGTCAAATGGAAAGAAATATTTACTGTTGAACAACTTTCATGCACAGGCCCTATTTTAATATAGGCTAACTAGGCTTCAGCCTAGGGCCAACATTCAAATTGTTAGCAAAATTAGAATTACACTATTCTAAAAACAGTAAACACTTAACAGGAAAATAAGGAAAAATTCTTCTAATTTACTATTTCTTTTTAAATGTATATTTAGATCGAATCAATTCTGAAATAAAATAACTATTAACATAAAATTTAATATATTTTTTTTTTTGTGATCTTGATGTTGTTTGAATAAAGTTCCATTTTTGGTTTAGTTTAAAACTTAAAATTCATACTTAAACTTTAAATACGAATTATTATGAAATAAATTTATCTGAATTTAATTTGCTTTAATCTTCAATGTATTGAATATATTTAATTTAATAGAAAATATAAATTTTTATTGCATGTTATTTTTGTAGTCAAAGATTTTTATTTGAATTTTGTTTCTTTGTAAATGTTGCGAGTTATGTTTGATTAGTTATTGCTACAAGTCCTACATATGATGCTGTGAATAAAAGTCCAAATAAGTGTACTCAACTTTTTTTTTATTTATTATCTGTGCCAAATTTTTTACAAAGATTAGTACCAATCCCAACACGATTCATTTAGCATATTGATATATATCGATATATATACACCTATGATATGTTATTTATAAACTTAAAAATCATAAGTGGAATAGCCTAGGGCCTCTTTTCCATCTAAATCCAGCCCTGTTCATGTATAATAAAAAGTGTGCTTAATATTTTAGTTTTCTTACACTATTGAAGATTAAGAAAAGAATAATTTATTTATTTTCCCTTATTTGAAAAATTGATATTCATGTTTACATGTTTTATTGCAAATTTGATAATTTGAGAACAAAATTTCCAGAAAAATTATATTTCTTTAAAAGACAAGGGCATGAACATATAGCCTTTTAAATGTTTTCATTCAAAAAAGTAAAAACAAAAATATAGTCCAAAATTTTATTAAAAATATCACTAACAGCAGAGTAATGATAGCAAATTATTGCTATTTACAACAATAAATATACATAATTCTTCTTGAAAACTATTACTACAAATATAGACATCTCTCAGATGATTGCGCTGGGAAAAGCTGGACAGGCCTTTAACAGGCAGCTGGATTATTGATGCGAGATATGCATACCAATAAACTATATCTTTGATTTGCCTGTAAGGAAACAAAATAATAAAAATTAAAGGATATTCACTAAGGTTATGACATAAACACATGCTTCAAATACTCATACTCACTTTTGAAATACTGGGAATGGCAATTTTCTTGCTTAATAAATACATTTTTTGTTAGGTAAGGATACATAAATTTAAATTGATTTAGAAAGCCAGATAATGTTGAAATAAAAAATTGAGTAATTCAGAAAAATTGAGACTACAAATCAGAAAACCTAAAAGATATTATAAACAAAAACAATTTTTTTGTACTATAATGTTTTACTTTTTACAGTAGTAAGTTTACAAGTAATAAATAACATCGAGAGAAATTTTTTAATCAAAAAAATTAAATTATGAAGTTCTAGTAGGACTGGAAATTACTATCAAGAAATAATTGTAATACATGAAAATTTGGATTTTTATAATACAACAAATAAATTTTTAAAAGATATCATCATTTGTAATCTTGTATTGGCAACAGTTTCATATATCATACAACTGTGTTAGTAAACAATAAGTTTTTATAACTATAGTATTTTGAATTTCATAATTTAGATGGAAATTTTAAAAATAATGATTATGGTTATGAAAATGGATTATTAAGGGAAACACTGTTTATTCATTAAAAGGAGGGAAATGAAGAGTTATCTACAGGAAGACTGGTAACAGATTTTTTTATTTTACTGTAGGAGTTTTAATTATAATGTAAATATTTTTAATACCTAAAACACTTTACATGTATAAATTATATTTTTAAAATTATTTTAATATAAATTTAATAACTAAGTTTAATATTAGTAAAAAAGATGAAACAATGTAGTTAATAAATAAGCATATGTATAACTGCAGAAACAGCAACATAGCCTACAAACACAAAATTCTTACCTTTAGTAGAATTACGTTAGAATTATGTTTAGAAATTACAATTATTTCTGAAGATATTTGTTGAACTTCCTCTGCTGTTGATTTTTTCAAAATAGACGATTGTGTGGGTGTTCCTGGTCTTTTTTTGCGCAGCAAAATCTTTGCTGCTCGATGTGAATATTTGGGCTAACACGTGAAATAAGTTCTTTTGATACCATTTCTATCTCATTTACTTCCAGTTTTTTTCACATTCTTTCCATAGTGTAAATTCTTCCAAAGAATAAAGTCTCCTTGGTTATTAGTACATAATGAATACTTTGTAGATGCTTCTCCAATGTTAACGGTGTACCAAATCCTTGCTTGCATTCTAGCACATCAATGATTTAGCAGATTTTGGACTAGATAAACCATGAATTGTTTCCATATGTCTTTGTAAACAGTAACCATGTGCAAACTTCATATTGTATTCACTGCAAATAGGTTGGCAAGAATTATCCATTTCTTTTATTTTCAATCGAAACAAAGCCTGTTAATTAAAAAGGGAAATTATTATATGCAAAGTATAAAGCAATTGAGCTACTGAGATAAAATATTTAAAAATAGTATAGAATCAGCTTTCTTCAAAATCGACAGAAGTGTAATAAAGAGCAACAATTTATTTTGGCATAAATTTATAAAACTAAGAAAACTAATTTAAAGAGTAATTAGAAAATTTTCTTATTCCAACAGATCTATGAAATAAGTAAAAAATAATATAATAATAATAATAATTAGTAATAATATATAGACAATGAATCCTTTTAGATTTCAAACAGATTAATAAATTAAATGTTTATGAAATCAAATCCCTCATGAATAAGGAATCATCAAAATACATTATTAATACTATTAAATAAATTAAAATACAATTATTTGAGGAAATTTTCTACCTTTATAATAAGAACTTTAGGCTTAGCAGCTATGGTCCTGCTATGAATTTTTTTTTTTTTTTTTTTTCAAGCGAAACAAAGCCTGTTAATTAAAAAAGGGATTAATTATTATATTGAAAAGTATACAACAATTGAACTACTAAAATAAAATAGCAAAATATTTAAAAATAGTCTAGAATCAGCCTTCAAAGCAATAAAACAGCAATTAAATATGTAAAACTAATTAAAAAAAAAAAAAAATCACTAAAATGCTAATTAAATAATAAAATAAACTAAATTATATCACATAAATAATATAAATTAAGAAATTATTTTAAAAAACTGCGGCACAATAAAGCTATCGAGAAAATGGCGACACAAAGCAGAACAATTAAGAATATAGCAATTAAATATGTAAAAAAATAATTATTCACTAAAAAGCTAATTAACTAATAAATTATAATAAAATAAAGTAAATGATATAAAAGAAATAATATCAACTCACATATTATTTAAAAATTGCAGCATAATGACGGTTCGGAGTAAACGTCGAAACACAGCACGCTACAGTAATCAAAAAAAGTGGCGGCATCCACACATCCGGTGGACAATCTTCCCTACAGTTGAAGGGAAAATTCCCTTTCCCTAACAACTGATAGCGCCGCCTGGATCTAAATTTGGATCCATTGTTGCATTTCACGCTGCACAATTCAAGCTTATGGCTACTACGCAGCCAAGACGTTCCTTCCCCTTCAATTGAACTCATTCAATCATCTGAATCAAAAATAAGGAGAAATTATACTCATAGGAATAATAAACAAACATAATACGTAATTTCCAAACTTAAAAATGGGAGGGGAAAGGGCCTCATAAGTGTTATAGCCTAGGGCCTCTTTTCATCTAAATCCGGCCATGATAACGTAGCTTATTTCTTGCAGTCACACGGAGTCCTTCGGTGCTAGATCATATGGGGATGACCCGACTAGACTCTAGGTCAGGGATGAGCTAACTACGGCCCGCGGGCCAACTCTGGCCCACCTGAACATTCTATCCGGCCCAGGGATAGAATTTTAATTTGCCCGTCCGAGGAAAATTGAAAGAAATTTTAATTTAATTTAATTTTTACCATGCCTTTTAATGTAAATTGTGAATCAGATATGCAGATTGTGAAATTGTGAGGTCAGATTTGCAGGTTGAATTAATTTAGTTCTAATCTCATTATCATCTCAAGCTGTTGTTTCTAAATATGCCAAAGTTATAAATAAGTTAAGTTAAATATGCCAAAGTTTCTAAATATGCTACCTTTTGTATATAAATTTCATGTACATAAATGAAAATATTTTATTATCTAATCATTTTATATTATTTTTATTATTAATTCTATCTTCATTTATAAGTGCTTCTATTTTTAATTTTTAAAATTTTCATTTTTATGCAAATTATTATGTATCCCTCACATTCCACAAATGCTCTATCTACCATAATTCAAGAGAATTACGCAAGATCGAACTTTCACCGAGATTGGATTGGATTGGAGTTCTCATGGCGCCATCTAGTGTTCTATTCCTCGTTCATTACGACCACACCATCTACCTTTCATCTGAAGGTGGATTTTTATTTATTTATTTTTATACGTATATATCCGTTTTTGCAAAAGGGGAGAGGTATTTTTTGTAATAAATTAGTTATTTTTCTGCTATTTATTTCTTGCCGTGCTAAGAAAAAAAAAAGAAAAAAAAGAGGGATTTCTTTAGATGGATTAGCAGAAGGAGCTATCGTCCATTGGCACACTCTTCTGCTCCAACTTGTTCAGTAACGATCTCGCGTTTTTAATTTTTTGGATAAGAGATTCGGACTCCTAATTGTACCTGCCTAATTTAATTTAAGTTTGTTATTTTTATTATTTTAGTTTAATTTTCTTAATCTTTTATTTATTTATTTAAAAGTTTATTATTTTTACCTATCTTTATAGAAATTTAACGCATAAATGTAATTTTTAATAATTTGATTATGTGGAGGTTATAGGGGTATATTTACCCCACAGGTACTCCGTAACAGGTACATCCATATCCGTATCCGTCGTTATGCACACGGAGCATTACAGAGAGGGTTATATCGAAGTTCCTTCTCTAAATTTTAAGGAAGAAGGGGGGAATTTCAGAGTAACGGAAGGGTTATATATGAGAGGATCGTTTCGGGTGAACTTTCCTTTCAAATTTCAGATATTTTCAAAGAAAATTGAAATAACTCACCATAAGACAAGTTCTACGTTAAAAAATTAAAGCAAAACCAAATACTTGCATGAAAGTTTATTAAACATTGTTGGAATTTGCAAACTTTACAACGCTGGGTGGCGCTGCTGGTGTTATAAAAACACTAGCAGCGCCACCCAGCTGTTGTAGATATTAACTGTATGTAAATAAATGAAAGTTGAATAAATATCTGAATTGATTGATAAAGAATTCTCGGACCAGAAAGCTGCGACTAATTAAACAATTTGAACTACCGAACGAAAGAAACCAAGATAGTCGTAGTAGCAAATGGTGCATCGGCGGAAAATAAAAAGAATTGAAGTTTACAAGAACAGAAAAGTATTCCTTTTAAATTTGATTGATTAAAAAAATTCTAAACAAAAATTAACACGAACTAAAGGAGTTAAAGTTAAACGAAGAATACTTCGCAGCTCAGTAACCAAATTAATTAGACGTACAGTTGAAGAATTGGTTAGGGATGATAAAAATCTTGATATATTAAATTATAATTTAACTGTTCTTTTAGAGCGTAAAGAAACATTAGAAGGTTTAAATAAATCTATTGAATGTCTAATAAATGATGTTGATTTTGAATCGAAGTTTATTTTGAATATACTGAATTTATAGTGCTTTGTAAATTACGAATAAATAGATATTTAGAGAACTTAAATAAACTTCAAAAGTTGTCTAGTTCGAATCTGTATAATGTTATTACTGAATCAGTAAGAAAGTTAAAATTGTGATATTGCTATCTTAGTCACAGAACGATTCAATGATTCTCAAAACATTTGTTCAAAATAGAGTGGCTACAATTTAAGAGCTTTCATTTATTCAACAATGGCATCACATTTCCTCAGCAGAATATACCGGAGACATCTTATCTTGAGATGCAGATGCAGAAATACTATCGAATCAATTTGTGGTAGAACGGCCCAGACTTTCTTACTAGTAATGACTGTCTTGCTGGTATGATTAATATTTCAGGAGAAAGGGAGGCATTCAATCCAGAACTTAAAAACTCTTGTAAAGAATTTGAAGATAAATTTTCTGCGTTTAAAATAATACTAACTAATTGTGTGCACAAACTAATTAAGCAATAATGGTTAATTAATCATGAAAATTAAAATAGTGAGGGTTTTCTAGTTGTACAGTTACATAGCGTCATAAAAAAAACTTCTTTGCGTAATATTTTAGAAAAAAAAAATAACATTGCTATCCAGTTTTTTAAATTCTATCAATAAATTAATACGTTTGTGTACGAAAGATTTAGGCATACATTATGTTGACTCCTTTAAATCTTAATCAATAAACGAAATTTCAAAAGACAAAGATGTATCTGCATACTTATAGAAGAGAGATTCTGCTGTGTCGCCATAAGTACAGAATAAAAGCCCATTATATGATAATTGTCGACGAATCACTCTAATCATTCATAAGTTTAAAAACCTAACAACAAGTTTTACTAGGCCATAAATAAAATATTATCATTCGAGAATTTGCTGACTTTTTAAATATAAATTATTATGCAGAAACTTTAAATTAAAAGTAAATGTTCCCATTAATTAAAAATATGATGTTGCAAAATGTGCTTCAAGAGTTGTTATATTTTTACTTTCGTTTCCATATTCATGAGGTAATAGAGCGTATATATAATTTTATAACAAATAAATTTAAACGGAAATTAGTAGTTCTGTTCTGTTTGAACCTTAAGAACAGATAATATTATTGCTTTATTATGCATATAATAAGAAATTACATTAATTATTTATATAATAAGAAAATTTATTATTTATATAATAGAAATACATAAAAGATTGAAAGACCTAGTATAATGATTATCAATTTTTTAAGGATTTCTTGTGTAACGGTCGGTGTGTAAATTTCTTGTGTAATCTCACCTGTTGGAGTATAATCATGCTACACTGTTATTTGGCAAACACTTGTTTAGAAAAATAAATTTTCCAAACTTAAATATTAATGACCAATTATAAAAATGTATGAAGTATAAAGAAAATGCTTACATATATGCACTATCAGATTTTATTTAAAGTGGTAGATTCTGTTCCTATTTATTTATTTTTTTAGTCTAAATAATTATATGGTCTTTTTATCTAAAATCAAAGTTAAGAAAATAATGTAGCAAGGGGTGTGTTGCAGCATAAATATAAATGGTGTTCAATCGACTCAAAACGGTGTCCGCAGAGTGGTCTTTTGAGTTTAGGGAATAGCCAGAAGTCGCACGGTGTGAATTACGTTGGTAGTGGAACGATATGGGTTTCATTTTTGGTGAGAAAGTCACGAAGAATCAATGCAGTGTGAGATGGCACATTCAGTGTTTTCGGTACCAATCAAGATTTGACGCGTTTGAGGCCCAAAACATCTTTCTAAAGGGAATTTTGAAATTCCAACATCATCAGCAAGGTTTCTAATTGTAAATCGACGGTTTGCAAGCACCGAATCTTTAATTTTTTGGACGTGAGCTTTGTCGGTTGAGGTTGGTGATCGACCAGAGGGCTCTTCGTCTTCAACGCGTTCTCTGCCTTCTTTGAACTGTTTTTACCACTTCTAAACATTTCTTTCCGATATAGGAATGCTCAGCGAATGCCTTCTGCAACATTCTATACTTTTCTGTAAACAAAATTTAACGCAAGTTCTTGCTCAATTAATTCTGACATTTCAAAAATCGCCGGAATCAGTTTTAGCATCTCACAAAACAGTTCTTGACCTCCAATTTTTAGTATTCGTTACCATTGCATTATATTGATCGGCTCTCCGTATGTCATTCATGTATATATATATATATATATATAACCTAAGGACAGCTTCTTTTGCTTGTAAGCTAGCTTACGGCTACCTCTGATTATTAATAATAAAGCATTAATTTTAACTATTAATAATTTATTATTGTATTATATAATTTAATATTTATTTATTATCTAACTATTAATTGTAACTATTGACAAGATTAGATTGTACAGGTATAAATAAAATTATTAATTAAAGTCAAAAATTCCCCAAGATTTCTTAACAAAATTGTGTAAGACGAACATGTTAAATTCATGATGAAAAAATAAAGAAATCGTTCATGATATATCAATCATTAACGTTCAACATACAAGGATTTTGTTTTCCAATATCACATATTTTGACCCGAGGTCATTTGCCATTACAACGGCATATATGTAGAAAAATTCCATGTTGCCAATCACACCAGTAGGCTAGCTAACCTGCACCCCTATTTTCCCATCACAAGTTGAACAGCACATAAGAATTTAGTATCTCTGTGAATTGCGCTATTATCTAAACTTTCTCGAGGTCAACTGATGGACTTGCAGATCTACGGATTTATCGTGACAATTTCCCGGCATACATACAAAATCTTTAAGTATCAGCTTGACTTGTCGTGTTTTATGCCATGCCTTAGTTCGAAAGAAAATGAAAGTTTTGAAATTATTCTCCAAATTAAATCTTTTTGCCAATTCATTACTCTCAACATTTTTTTAATTTTATTTCCAATGGCAAATTATGAACAGTTACAGCAAAAAAGAACAACGAAGAAAACATACAACAACAACAAAACATGCTGAAATAGAGTTCATTAATCTAACAATAATGCCAAATTGCAGATCTTTTAGCCATTAAAAAGTGTTACCAGGTGCACCACGGGGAGTTAGATCTACTGCGTACCCTTACTCTCAACATTAGCAGCCGAAGTTTTAAGTATGCCTGTCATGAAACTGATGCAATAAGATGAGCCACATAGGAACACGCATGAAAGTACATCAAATCACTCAAATACAAATTTAATCTTTGAGACAAATTTTGAGAAAATGATACTGAAAGAAAGCAGAACCCATTTACATCTTAAAATACTGTTACAAATAATTTTCTCTGAAATTTTTTTATCATAACTTTACACCTTACCTGTTTTTACATGTCTGGAAAAGTAGAAGCCATATGATCGAAATGGGTGAACAGAGTGAATATGGACATAGAAAAAATATCCAAAGCCACAATGCACACTTATTTCGATAAATGAAATATTAAAAAAAAAAAAAGCAAAATATATAATTAAATATTAATTTTTTTGCTTATTGATGACTCAGACTAATCAAAAAGCTTGTGAAAAATATACAAATATTTGCTGTTGCTATTATAAAATTTACTTACTATTATATTTTAAAATAATTTTATTAACTTATGTTTTGAGTAAATTAAAATAGATATAATTAACTTTGATAATTCAGAACATTTTTAAGGAAGAGCACACTAATTTTAATTTTTTTATATTTAAGTATTAATAGCAAGAAGAATTAATAGCAAATAATGCAACAACAATCTATTGGTCTAGCAAATTTTTTTTTACTTTAATAATTAATAATAATTATATTGTTAGTTAAAATAAACTACAACTAGTACTAACAAGTAGAAGCTCTAATTTTCACAAATGAATTATGCATGATAAACCAGCAAAGAAATAACACACATAATAATTAATTTAAATAGAAAATTCTGATATTGTTTTAGACTAACTTTTCCTACCATGGCCATTATATATTTCACTTATATCATTTTATTCTTAAGAAACACAGCATTTATAAAGCCTTTTATATAAACCATACAGCCTTAAGTTTATTTTTTGGTTCACATTATTTTTTACGCTGTTCATAGACAGGCCAACATAAAATAAATTAAACATACTAACTGCTGAATAGTAATAAACTAAAATATTTTTTAATAAATAAGAAAAATTTCTTACCAATAAAATTGTCTTGGTTTAATCCTAGACTCTTGCCTCCAAAGTTGTCAGTGTTGAGATTCAAAGTATAAAGACAAATCTGTTAGGTACCATAGTTCAATCCAAGGAATTAGTCACAGAATGATCGAAATTTGATAGACATAGTGGTGAGATTAGGATGGGGTGGCTTTCTCAGCACAAGGTTGAGAGAAACATGATGTGCTAAAGAAGAAGTCTTTTTTTCTCCAGCATACTTATGATAAAATATGATACATTATTCAAATTCAAAAGGTTACAATTCCCAATACGATTTACTTTTGCTATGCCTATAAACAAAGCACAAAGCTAATTACTTAAAACTGCTGGGATTGATTTGAGATCAGATTGCTTTAGCTATGGTCTAACAATGTCTAGAATTAGGAGTGGAAAATTTTTATATGTGTTGTACATGATGGGAAAACAAGGAACATTGTTTACTATCAAGCTCTAATTAATAAATATAACATAAGAATTATATAATTTTTGCTAATTAAAACATAAATAAAAATCCAATAAATAAAAGTAATGCATTTTAAATCCAAACATATTTAAATATATTGTATCTCTTAACATTTATGATATACTAAAAAAAAACCTATTAATTCATTATTCACATTAAAACATAATTTAATGACATCCTTGCTAGCAATTAAAAAAGGAGCTTATCTCTTTGATATAAAATATTTAATAAGTTTCATTTTCAGAAACCAGGAACGCCAGGTTATATGCATTATTAGACTATAATTTAAATGAAGTAAATTTAGCAGGACATTTGCACAGTTTCTTCTTGTAAACAGGAAATAATTAAATCAGAATTTAGCATTATATAGAATAATTTGAACAGCCTTAATATACAAATGAAGCAAAACAATTATAGATGACATATTTTTCAAAATCAATGACTATAACTTTAAATTTCATAAAAATAATTTATGTAAATATGTAGGTTACTTTTGAACAGAAGTTACTATATTGTTTTATATGAATATTATTTTAATGCATCAGAGAATGTCTGAAGGAGAATGATAAAAATATGAAAATTCTTAAGTAATATATAAATTAACCTGATACATAAATATATTTCAAAAACAGAGCTCCAAAAACCCATTATGAAGCCACATATGTTTCTTTGTATTAAAAAGTGTTTTTATTCTATAACAATAAGAAAAATGAACACATTATACATTTATATTAATATATCATACAAACATAACTTTCTACATACATTATTGCAACTACATATTTACTTAAAATACATATTGAAAGTCTACAGCAACAATAACACAAATATATACAAAATTTTTGTTAAGATCTAAGAATTTATATCGTATCAAGAAAATCTTCAACACTAAATTGTTATTAATACCTTCTTTGAAAATATGGAAGAAAAAAAGGAATTTTTAAGAAATTATTTAAACAAGTTAAGGATAATAAAGATAAGCAAAACAGAATAAACAGAACCATGAACTTTTTCTACTCAAATAGCAATCAATGAAAATATGCAATCAATTCCCATGAATATATTAAATTAAAAAATTATATAGCACTTTTTCATTAAACATACAGAAGAAAGGAAAAACACAAATATGGAATAGTAATAATGTTTTAAATTAAATAATGGATTCCTTTATTTCAATAACATAAAATACTTTATGGTCAATATATATTAAACCAGTAAATATTCTTTGGAACACTGAAATATTAATCTATCAGCCATAAAGAGAATATTGTAATGTTTTTCTATGTCTAGTTAATTTGATATTCATTAAAATCATGTCAGCAATAATATACATTTTTATAGCAGCTTTATTTTTTTTTCAGTTTCCCCAAATATCCTAATTAATATATTGAAAACTTCTCATATAATATTTTTCAAGTAATCTTTCTTATTCATGATATAGCAGCACTCCACCTCACAATATATTAATTGCTCATAATAAAACCAATCAAAATATAAAAAAATTAAAAATACATTAAATAATAAATGAAATTATACAGCAGAAATAAAATGTTAACATTCAACCTTAACAACAAGATACAAATAATTTATTACTGGTAAAAAAAATTCAAATTTTGAATATAAAAAAACACCACATGAATTTGATCAAATAAGATTCTAGATGCGAAGATTTAATTTGTCATTTCACACTGCTTGACAAAAATTAAATTGTTTATGTTTAGAGTTCTTATGGCAGATATGGCTACAGTTTGATGTGAAGGGATTATAGTCCTTGTTTCTTCACATCCCCATATACCACTTCATTCATCATTAGTTAGATGTAGGAGGGGGAAAAATTTTTTCATGTGTAACAACCGGTTTTTATAGTTATGGAATTATAATATTGATTAATTGAAGTCCATAGGCATTCATCTTATTGATCTTTAAAGCTTTCTAGCAAACCAATGAAATAATAATAATCTCATCTATAATGTTATGATTGTCTTGTTTATTAGAGCTTCGTACTATTGAAACAAAACCAATACACTTTCTTCGATTTCTAATTCCATGAAAGAAATTGCTGAAAATCCACTGTGGCAAAAGAGCCTGACAGCACACAAGAACACACTTTTACATATATAAACATTTAATCATTTTTCTTGTTTCATAATTTTTGGTGTTAATAAAATAACTTCTTTAAAATTTTATAATTCTGTTAAAAGAAAAGCAGCAAAAGCATTATGATACAATAACATTTTAGACAGGGATGCTAGCCATGATTTGCCACAAAATCTCAGAAACCTCTTATCTGAGATTCAAATAATTTTTCTTTGTTATCTGATGACACACTGTGTATTTGAATTAAATTTTTCAACAAAAGCTTTAAAAAATTGGTTGATGTAGCATCATCACATTTACAGTTGGAAAATTCTTTCATCAGAATAAATAGGTAAAAATTGATGGAAGATAGATTTTTATTTTGGTAAAACTGAGTGCTGGAGATGCACCAACAAAAATACTAAATATTATGCAAACATTCAATAGTAATTAGTAAAAAATAAATTTAGTTAAAAGATTATAAATGTCATTTGTTATTGTCAACAAATATTTTGATGTTTGATGTATAATAAGTTGGTACCAACAATTGACATCAATATTTCCTTTTTATTTCACTGCATTTCCTAAAATCAACAAGAAATTTTGTTCAGTTAAAACATTTAAAATTAAAAGTAATTTAAATACAGTTTACAAGTTGAACTGAGGTCACAAAAATGAACATCAGATCATAATCACAAAAAAGAAAAACATAATTAATGTTTCTAATGGTACTCTACAAAATGAAAGACAATAAATAAGATAAATACATGGTCATATTAATGGCAATGTGGCTTTGGAGAAGTTACCTAATACAATTGCTCTTGTTTTTCAACTTCCTAAAGGTGGTAAATATTTTTGTTTTGTTTTTGATATTGACCTTCAAATTAGGTATGCTATCTATTAATTTTTTATTTCTCACTTTCCAGCACCCTTTTAAAAAAAAATTCCAATCTTTGAGTTTTATTTACATCCAAATTGGCTTCTACTAACATTTTTAACATGGCGAGTGCAGCGTCCAACAGTTAATATATGGATTATTCCTCAAGAGAGGATCTGAACTTCAAATCCAAAAGAAACATTGTAAAAGATTTACAAATCACTACCCAACAAAGAGCTCAATCATTTACTATTATACTAGAGTTTCCAGGAGGAACAATTCCCAAAACTCATGCCAAGACCATGAAAAACAACCGAGCCTTCAAATTAACGACTCTTAAAGATGTTGAATCGAGAAAGAAAATAACTTTTTAGTTTCTGAACTTTGACGATTTTCCAGCAATTTCTTTTCTCTGCATTTTCTTTTCCAGCTTCAATAACTATTATCGACACTATCATGCCAAAGTACGCTAAGCTGTCGCTAAAAAAAAAAAAAAAAAAAAAAAAAATCACATTTTTTGATAAACCCCGATGATAGTGCAAAATCTGCTTTTCTTTTACTCATCTCAACTCCTGCACAAACTCTGTTGTGTGCAAACAATGCCGCGATCCTCACAATCTTTCGGCTTGTGCATCACAGTTTCTTTAATGTATTCAGTGTGGAGAGGGCTATAAAGCCATTAAAATGCTCCAAGAGAAAGACCAAGAAAAATTTTAAAAATTTAAAACGCTAAATCATCTATCATTCATCGAAGTACGCAGGTCTTATTACCCAAAAGCCAAGGAAAAAAAAAAAAAACATATTCATTCAAACACCAACCTGCATCTGTTACACTTTTCGCATTCATCGCTAAAGACTTACTATCCCAGCTACTTCATCAGCAGTCACTGAAAACACAAAAACTGATTACAGAGATTTGATAGGCTCAGGT